>JZLH01S0007807.1:0-17448 GCA_001188425.1 Eucidaris tribuloides
CTGTCAAACATTCCAAAGAATTCCAGTACATACATACTTTTTTGTTTTGTGGTGTCACACCAGTACAATATTCCTGAACTGATAGATTTCATGTCTTAAAGGTAAATGACATGATTGGGGGTAATCCTCAACTTGGGCTGAAATTACTCTAGAATCAAGTGAACTATGCAAGGATTCTCCTGTGAAAATCTTGTAGTTAAACGTTGACTCATTCTAAAATAACTTCTGTCAATATCCCTTGTGGCAGGCAAACCTGTTGTGGGGCTCTCTATGGGTCCTATTTTTATTGTGCCCCAATAGAATTAATGTTCATGCTTGATTCTCCTCAAGTAAACAAATTAGAAACAATTCCAGCTGGGAGATTCACTCTAGCTGGTGTAGTTGGTATATATTTCAACTCATTTGGTTCTTGAGACATTTTCAAGTGTTCTCAATCATGTCACTAACCTTTAAAGGTTAGTCCGTTTTCATTTAGGGTATTTGTGTAAGAATATCTTCCAATTTGTATACAGATACATGTACATGTACATGTACATGTATATCCCCAAATACCCCTAATTTGCATACTGTAACAATTATTCTATTAAATGTAATATCTTGAAATATATTCTTTTCTCTTGTAAACCTTTTGGCATGTACATGTAGTCATTTGCATATTGTACACTAGGTTTGCATTGTGGATGTGTATAGTTTAGTATTGAAATTGATTTTGATTCTTTATTTTGTTAGAAACAATTATATTTTAGAAAATATATTTTTTCCACATTACATGTACATCTCAGGTACTGTAGGTAAATTGAACACATTGAGAATAATACAGTACATACTGTATGCATAACAATTTCAAATACTTTGTACAGTAGGTCTGTACAGTAGACCTACTTACATACATGTTAAGTATATATGTACTGTACAGTGCATGACTTTAAACTTACAACCAAAATAATATGAACAGAAATTTTGGGGTATAAAATGTAGATTAAAATGCATAAATTAAAGGAAATACATTGTAAAATCCCTGTGCTTTAATAAAAATGAGTAGTTTTGAAAACACATAAGCATACATGTACATGTAGATGTGCAGTACATTACATATTGTTTTATTGTAAAGGTAATAATAAATATTGAATTGAATTTGTATTCATGACAGACCATTTGATGATTAGATGTTTGTGAGCAAAAATACTGTAGGTACTGTATAGACAATATGGGTCTGTACCTTTCACTGTACAGAACACATTTACTTACTATAATGTGTAGAACACTGTACAGTGTACATGTATACTCTGTGAGATGCTGTGTTAAAGGTAAATGACATGATTGGGGGTAGTCCTTTGGGTAGTCCTTAACTTGGGCTGATACAACTTAGAATACAAGTAAACTTACTGCAAGGCATTCTCTCTGTGAATTTGTAGTGCAAAACGTTCACTCATTCTAAAACAAACAATGTCAATTTCACTAGTAGCATGGAAACTGCTGTTGTGGCTCTCTATGGGCTTATTTTTATCCTACCCGGCAAAGATAAAGATACTCTATGTTTATTGCTTGATTCTCCTGGAGGAACAAATTACAGACAAATCCTCCCAGGTGGGAGATCCACTCTGCTACGTGAACAGCTGTATATATTTCAACCTTTCATTTGTTCTTGAGACATTTTCAAGTGTTCCCAATGATGTCACTAAACTTTAAGACACACAGCCAAGTAGAATGTGTGTGTTTCGCATGACTAATATGCCCATTGTAGCTAAACACCCATTAGTACTCGCCACAACCATGTCCAACATCAACCAATAAAGTACAGCCATTAAGCAATTAAAAAACGATTCAACGATCACTCATACGTACATGTTAACTCGCACATTCTGGTGAGAGTGGCATAACGCCATTGCAATTCCGGTATTGACTGGCAAAGCACACGTTGTAAACAACTTACATCATATTGCCATCTAACGGAAAACACGCCTGTTTTTAGTTGACCACCTCAAAAGTAACGCAACCTTTTGAGGTTGCTAATCTCCCTTGACCATAATTAACATTCGTAGCTCCTCAGTGAATCTCTACCCATCGTCAAGTACACTCGAGGCAGAGGGAGGTTCCAGTGACTCTTTAAGATTCGGTTCGTTCCTTTATTTCGTGCCGGTCTTCTCATCTCTGTCCCGCCTGCTTGGGGGTTTTGTCGTCGTCGAGATTGCCTTGTCGTCAAGTTCTTTAAGGTCTCTGTCACTTTTGGTTTCGATCATCAGCTGGAGAATCACCGTGAAAAGATAAAAGAAAAGGGAAATATTGTAAATGCACAAATACCCCAACTGGCCCAATGATCTGTTCTCTACAACCTCTTCCTTCATTTCACTTTTTTGGGTAGAAATCCGAAAATCAAATCTTGAAACTAGAGGAGAAAAATCGAGTGTAAAAAGTGCACTGACTTTCAATTACTGGATTTTTGTGTTTTGATTACTACGGAGAAAACAGAAAATTTTTGCCTGCTTGTCAGTTCAGAAAATACTCTAGGAAAATATGCTGGTACAGCTTTATTACATTTTTTTGATATACTGCGTGTTTTGTATATGTGTACTTATATGATGTTTGTGTTCAATTGCACTTGATTTGGGGTTGATCCGGTGCTGCTATGGAGCGAGGCCACCTCCAGAGGTTGTTTAACCCGGATTTAAGTCAAGTAGTCAAACCTGGTTAAGTTAACTTGGGTTAAGTTAATCCTGTTATGTTAAATGAGTTAAAGTCAACTTCATACCAAACTTTAATCAAGTGTTGATCTAAAGCTGATGCGGTGCGGAGATGGAGACTGTCAATATGAAAGAGGTTTTATTCATGAAGAAGGATTTCATGTTGAACTTCTGTTCCAAGCACAAAATTTTGCTCTTGTCAAGAATGTCAGAAAGTTTTGGAGGCCCTGTTTAACTGATAAAGGGATCTTTTATTTTCTTACAGTATTTGTGAGGCTCTTTGTAAATGATGATGGGATCTTTTATTTCCTTCATTTGCTGTTTGTCTTTTCTTTATCTTTGTTCTTACATGTATCTCTTTCATTCACATTGTACAAAAGATGTTTAATTGATAATAATTATGCTGAACTTTCAATATCAATGCAACTTACACTCATATACATTGTATATGGGCAAAATTGCATATAAAAAAAAAACGTTCCTAGGCTTAACTTATCTCCCTTGAGTGATGATTTAATACAAGGATGTATTCTCTGGCATTTTTAGAGGGCAAGTTGCCTTTGTGTTTTAAAAAGGTATTAAGCACATTCACCAACCCAGCAGCTTTTTGACATACATGTACAGCAGGGATGTAGTCGAGGCGCCGTTCCGAGTCACAAGGCCGCTGGAAAAAAAAAAAAAATTTCCATAGACTTTGTACACGGACTCGGTCGAGGCCAAGGCCACAGGCCGGCAAAATCCGGCCTCAGGCGGCCCGGACTACATCCCTGATGTACAGTAGTAGTGATCAATGTATTGTTCGTAACATTTACAGTCTTTGAATAAGACTAATATCATCTTGTATATTTTTTTTCTGCCATCACAAGGAAGATGTGATCAGATAGATACATTCTTGTTTCTTTATGTATGCCTGGGATAAAATATCGCATAACCCTCCATTCATGGACAGAATGCATGAAATTCCTTTTAGAACCCCCTCTCCATTACGGCGGGGTACGTGAAATCTGATTTGTGCCGCACGGACAGAAGAACACATTCGAGCGATATTAAACTTTCGTCTGTCGCAGTGTTGCGGACGACACTGTCGGCCATTGTGTCGCGTCAGGCCAAGTCTGATTGAGCATTCCAAAAATTGTCGCTGTAATCGCTGTCATTTATTTGGATGTGCATTTCATTCATGAATACAATTCCTGGAAAGATATTCAATGGAATGCTATACTATGTGACTGATGTTGGGTACATGACTGTAGATGCTGAGAAACTGATCTGAAATTTTAGTTTTACACTGTACATGCAATTAGGGGTAGCAGCAGGGTAAATACATGTACATGTACTTGGGAGAGGGAGCACACAATCTGGGAGATATTCAACAAGCAAAATAAAGGGTCTTCAGGGTCCAGAGAACATTCATCTACGAATACATATACAGTTCAAATGTGTTGATAATTGGTACGTCTATGGTGGAAAATCTCTGGAGGAAGGGGCAATTATCAAAAAACAGTTCAAACCCTCCCCCCATTTTCTGTATTTGATAATCATTTATGGCATGGCCCTTGAGGTAAATGTGAAAATATTCGAGTCGAGCACTTTTTCAGTACCTAGGGCCTTTTGTGGGTTTTATTTTATTTTTTGATTCACAGTAGTGAAATAAAATGTTAACTGGGATGATGTAAATTGTGCTGTCATGATGTTAATTAAGTGAAAATAAACAAGTACTGAAGACTTAAAATTAAGTAAAGATCATTTCCAAAATATAGGATTATGTGTGTGTGGTAATACTTTCCACCTTTGTAAGGGAAATAAACTGAAACTGATGATGTAAATATACATTTGTACTTTTGAACTGTCTTTAAATGCAGAACTTTGGAAGTACTGATTGCAAACATCATTCACATCATTTTGGCTTTCACATTTGATTTATCAAAAATGGAATATTCTTTAATGTTTTATGATAAATGAGTGTGTACAGCTACCTTCTTCATTCAACCAGAGGAAGTACATGTATGGTGTTTTGTTTCATTAAAACACAGAAACACAAAACCCATTTGAAATTCCTGGTGGTCAGTGTACATACACCTACATGTACATCCAAACCATTACGATTATAATGCTAGAGAAAAAAAATCCTTTAAAAAATACAAATCTCAGAAATTTAACAACTTGTTAGTGTACTGATTATGCGGTAAGAGGAGTGTGGTCAAAAAGAGAAAAGAAAATGAAAAAGAAATGCAAGCCTGTAGGGTCTATGCATATATTAGATCCCTCTGTTTTTGTTTCTGGATCAAATTGTTGATGAGGTTGTTGCATTGGGTGAAATTGAACTGCCCATCCTATTGATCCATCCTCTCTCTCTCCGTTTCTATTTTTTCCCTCTCTTTTTCGGGCAGTCGGTATCCAGCAGTCGGTGAACTTGAACAGGATGGACTGACGAGGATTGGAGATTGTCCAAGTGCGCTGAAGTGAACTAATATGATTGTGACGGCAGACGGACACACTGAATGGTACAAATGTTTGTTTCATCTTGTCGCCCTAGCTCACTGTGTAAAATTTTTAAAGGACTGAACAGAAATTAAGAGAAACCTGCACTGTCTATAAAGAAACTTGGCAGAGGACTGAAGCTAGTTCTACGTACATCGAAAAGTAACATTCTTCTATCATGAATTGATGTCATTTTAATTTTTGTTGTTTAACTACATGTAGGCCTATATATGTACAGTACATTACGTTATATATAACCTTGAATGGAAGTATACTCTATTCTATTTATCTTTCCATCTCACAATAATTTGAAGCTAAAATTCATGTTCTCTTGAAGGGGGAAAATTCAACGGTCTCATATCAAGTTGCTGTGACACATAAATGACAAAAAATACATGTAAATTAGGGAACTCTTCTCACGTGAAGTTTGGGAAAAATTAAAATAATGAGGAATTTGTATGACATTCATTATTAAGCTAAATAGGCAGCATCCCTCCAATTGATTTTCTAATCAAATTTTAATTATTCTAGTGAAGGAACATATTTTTCATCTCTGACAACATACATGTCAAGAGTGTTCAGGATGAAACAATCATATTACATAATTACCCAATTGTGAAAGTACAATTACTGTGTTGTTTAGAGGTAACATAATCACCGTAGAAAATTAAAGCATTTTAGTGATATTTAGTCTATTGACAAATCATATGGAAAGCGTACTTGCCAGATCTGCTTAACCCTGCATGTCACAGCAAGCAATTTTGTATTTGATATCTTTACACTATTTATTTGGTCAAAATTTTTTTTTGCAAAACTTTCACTGATGTGTTCCTGATAATTTACTCTAATCTGTTAAGCAACTGCTAGGGATTTTCTCAGCGAAACAGGCCGCACGTGTAATAAAAAAGAGCGAGAACTTTATATAAATAAATTAAAATAGTGTACACCTATATTTTAAGGTTTTCGATTTAAGGAAGGAATGGTACTTTGGCCAGGGAAGAGGTATTGAAAAGATAAAATAGCAACTGACCCCACACTACAATCTGTTCGAATTGGCTACATCTTAAAGGGGTTCTATATTGTGTTTATTGTGCGTATGATTCACATGCAACGAAAATGTGGCTTTACTGCAGTCAGCAACGTCAGATACTATTGGGTATTGTGGGTGTAAGCAGGGCATCGATCTGGTGGGGTCAGCGCTGGCACCCGCAGAATGAAACATATTGGAGGCAAACATATTGTTTGTTGCCCCCCCCCCCCCATCCGAATACACAAACCTTAAAAATTCATAAATGCATGGCAAAAATATAGTTTGAAAAGCAGTGCAAGGATTACGAAAGTATAGCATTAAACATATAAGTAATTACTAAACATACAAGAAGTTTTCAAATTTCTCATTGCAAATTTTTAGTTGGAAGTTGTCGCGCAAAGTGCTACTAAAAATTTTAGATATTTTGCAAGCTGTTTCCCCCCCACCCCATCCGAAAAATGGATCAAGCGCCACCTGGGTGGAGATGTAACTTTTTCTCATGCTATTACATGTACATCAGAATATGAGCAAGCGTAAAATTGATCGAGACGACCTAAGATTTTTTTTGATTGGTCAGTACCAGGTCTCTATTGTATCATAGTTACACTATAATGATTTAACAAGAAACATCCGCAACTCCCGACAGCCTTGGTCCCAGTTGTAAGGCGTCATGCCCTGCATTCTTGATTGCGCGATCTCAAGATTGACAGGAGAGATAAGGGGTGAATTTCATGACAGGAATTAATTGAAGAATGGTCCAGGACTTCTCTGTCATCGCACTCCTTGCCATGACCTTAAATTCCTCCTAATCTGTCTAGTAGGCCTACTATACACTTTCCATTACTGAAAGGCGAAGGGGGTTATCTCCCCGAGATAATCTGGAAGTGAATGATGAATCTTTTCCTTGGCCGCTTATTACGCTACCCTTCATCATACTTTGCAAGCTTCCGCAGCAGCGGTGTATCCACACTCGTTCCATGGGTTACCAATGAGAGTTCGCGGCCATTAATGTGTGGCCGGAATTCCTATAACGAGCGGGTCTCTGTAGTTTGTACCCGTCCACTTACACCTGACCATATCTTGTATACCTCTCTTCTATTTCCCATTTGTCCTCATCTTTGTCGTGCCAAAACCCTTCCCATTAGATCTCCCTACTAAGGTGATATCTCGTCCTGAATTTAGATTCATGAAAAGTCCTTTATATTGAAATGAAAATCTACATTGTGGATAGGAAGCAGATTTTCTTTGTTCCATATCCCAGATTTCAGTGTTAAAAAAATAAGCCAATTAGAAATGGGTTATGTACAGTAAAATAATCACATTTCTTTCTATGTTAATTAGAGACAGTGATTTTCCATTTTAAAAAATGGTCCTTTCGATTCTGAATAACCTGTAATTCCATTTGAACTTGAATATAAAAATGCGAAATTCCCATTTTGTCATAGAAAATGTACATCCGCAAAACAATGAATCCCTTTTGCAAAAGGTGATTCCATGAATTTCACATGAAAGTAAGAAACCATCCGGATGTTCCGTTTCAGTTTACCGCGTATAACGGAATCACTGGTCCCTATGTTAATTGCAGCGTGCGTTAACCCGGGTACCATAGTTGATGCAGCGCCCTCTTGTGTTAAAAAATAATTTTCTTACAAGTTATGATCGCTGAAAGTCGGTAATGATGCAGAGGCTGTGCAAGTGCACAACCAAAATGGCATAACTTAACGAAAAATGGAGGAGAAAATGAAAGCTAAAATTGTTATGTTTCACCCTTATACATAGCTTTTACATAATTTTGTAACCCCAGGGTCACAGTGCTGAAAAATAAATAAATAATCAAATAATGGCGGATTTCTACTGTGTACCGCCAGGCGTACCAAATACTCATCATATTTAAAGATACTGTATCAGGTTTTGTTACCTCCACAACAAGATTGCACACAGCCTTCTTGGAAAAAAAATAACGTTCAGACATATGCTACTAGAATCACACCGCTAATCCTCCGTGTTCCTTCCCCTCACTTCCCCATCCGATCTCTGCTATCTCCCTACTGACCTCAATTAAAAGTTGCTGCAAGCATATTCACACAACGCCTACGAAAGACACCAGGAACATGCTTGCCTGAAAATCACCCCCTTACCGACAGCATCAATCTAACAGCCCCCAGAATCCCAGCTGACATAAACCCCCCAGCAAGGCGCACTTATCTCGTCACCCCCTCCGCGACCTGACACTTCACTACAGATAACATCCCAACACCGCCATATACGCATCAGAAATCCATACCGGATTCATGCCAGCCAGACCGCAAGAGTTTTGGATGGATGTGAGCCGCATGATGTCGCTCTACTCATTATGTGGTGATCACCGTCATGCATACTATTCAGCATTCTCGCCAAGTTTTGTTTCGATATCTGAATTTGGGACTCAAATTGAAGATTTAGTAGGTTTTTGACTATTGTATGTATTTTGTTTCAGTGTATAATGGATTTTGAATGAAATCTGAGCTATACATAGCTTTAACGTGACAATGAATGGACACTAAAAGGCCTTTGGCAAAATCTGTTTGTAGATTAACTATCATCAACTGCCTGAAAAAAAAAATGGGAATTTGCAATGAAAACTCAATTCTTTTACAGTAACATGTACATCAGTACAAGAGAGAGAGATGAGAGACAGAGAGAGAAGAGAGAGAGAGGAATTTATATAGATTTTGGATTGGAAAGGCATATGCTCAACTATATAGTACGTGTATAATACAATATGAATTTCATACAAATTGTCCATAATCGTTAACGTAAGATACAGATATTGCAATCAATCTGTCAAAATATGTGACGCGCCAGCCTCCAAACCAACAAAAAGGGATCGCAGATTATGATTCTCTTGCTAATTATGACCAAAATGGTGTCATTTTGGTTGACCAACTCAAATTTTCAAAAAGTTATGTCTAATCTGAAGGAAAATCAGTCTTCTCTTTACTAGCTCATTTCGGTGGCTTAAAACGAAATTGAAATCGAGATATGGCTGTTTTTCTGGATACACATTTTAGGACATGTGCTTTCACATGGCGCACCTGAGTGAACGTATCTTTAAATCCTCTTTTCCTCCATTTCTGGTGATAATCTGCACCCCTTAACTCGTCTGGTGTATTCAATCACGTTTTGAATAGGGTTAGGATGGCGCCGATTTTTAACAAGTATATATCATTTAAAAGCTAAGAGCTTACTCTTTAAAACTATGGAGAACAGTGAAAATTAATTTTTGCCTACTTTTGTGGGTATTTGAGCTGGGCGGTCACACTATACACATGCACCTTATTTTCAATTGAATTAGACTGTCATCCATATCCATCCCCGTAAAAAAAGTGTGAAAAAGAATACAAGGTCATACAACAACGATTAGACATGG
The DNA here is from genome assembly GCA_001188425.1 of Eucidaris tribuloides. NCBI lineage: Eukaryota > Metazoa > Echinodermata > Echinoidea > Cidaroida > Cidaridae > Eucidaris > Eucidaris tribuloides. Next base: position 9,599 of record JZLH01S0007807.1, read on the forward strand.
CACATAAGTTTCTCAGGTTATCAACAGCACATTTAACTTTTCACGAGGAAACTTTATTTCTATTATCAACCATATACACACCCACCCCCCCCACCCGACGATAAAAAAAATAAACGTGCCAGCAAACAGAAATGATGCCTTATTTTGAATTGAATTATGCACGTGATGTGTCTGTGAGGTACTCCGGTGTATTAAGAATAAACACCCAACTTATCTTGATACACACGCCATACTGTGAATCTGTCCTTTTTTAATCATATTCCTCTTCCTGATAAAAAAGGAGAATTTGGAGACTGCAATTATGTAGCTCCACGGTTGAAATAAACAACATAGATTTTGTGAAACAAAAAAGTTTTGAATCAATACTATCATACATGTGCTATTGGATGCACTACAACAAACACTTCATTTGAGGCACCAACAATCCGCATCCCAGCCTTATTTCAATCATTTCAATAAGCCACAATTCTGCTTGAACTTTCATCTGCAGGGTGAGTTAACAGTTCTGTCAGATTTATCCACTGGGTTTTCCTCAGATTTCAAAGATCAAGAAAAAATCTTAGCTCTGTGGTCTGTAGCAGGGTTAGAAGTGGCATCTCCTTTTCTCAAAGTTCTAACAGTGTGCAGCTTATGCGCTTGGTACATGTAATTATGCTGGTTGAGATAAATAGACTGAGATATGCTATTAAGCAGCGAGATTCTGATAGACTTGATGCACACATGGTCCCTGGAGTACCGCATTGTAAAGTGCCCTCGTTTGTGTCAAATTAGGCAGCACAGTTGATACGGTAATGGGTGCAGGTAGTTGCACCAATGCGACAACATCAATGGACATAAGGGAATTCCACCGTACGGACGTTACATCATATAGGCAACTTCAAACATTCAGATTGATAAAAATAAATTATTTGCGTTGCAAGAACAGTTGAGTTGCTTCTTACACTTGTAGAAAACATGTAATGTGTTTAACATTACAAATTTCATGTTTTAGCTTTATTGGTTAATTAACAGCACAAGGGTTGGAAGAGAGCGTTAGGACTTACGCATTATGACGTGGCTTTTTTGCATAATTGAATCATAAGTGTGAAACTCTGTGAAGTTATTACTTCAGTATTTTTTGAATACCTGTCCTCAATAGTTGGCATCATTCTATGTAAATTATAAACAGCAGTGTTAAATTAAACACTTTATATTGGCGTAATTAGGCTATTTATATGTTTACGGGACCGTTACATATTTGTGTACGGACGTTACTGTATGAAAATGCAAGAGAACAAATCTAATCAACAACTTTCTTACCCTAGATCTCGTCGAGATCACTTCCGATCCCACATCAAATTTTGCACCTGCATGAAGCACATAAAAAAATTAAAAGACTGCATAATAAACGTGGTGAAAAGTACAGGTTGTTTTTTAATTAATTATTATCAAATCTATGGAGAAAATTAAATGTTGCCGTAACTTGCTCAAAAGAATTTATGTATGTGCTCGGTTTTTGGTGAAACTATGCTGATGACATTTCTAATCACATATCCACCAAAAAAATTGCCACAAAGGAAATTTAGTTTCTTTGTATTTATTAGTTTTTTCAATTTCTTATGTATTTCGTTGTTTGTTGCAACATTATTATTTTGTTGTTTTTTCAGCGAAATTATGGTTGCAAACACTTTGGAGTCTAATTATGCTGAAAGACTCAATTTTCAGGCTTGGAAATGTGAAATAAACAAATTATTATGAATTAATTGGAAACACACATTCTTGTATTGACTTTTCGTACACAAAAACACATTTTAAGCCATTTTCGGTCTTGACAAGCAACTTACGAAAGTTAATGTAACTCCGAAAGAACCATGCACCGGGCGCGACACAAATTTAAAGTCTCAAAATATGGGCAAGAAACCTAAAGAAAAAAGCCATAAAGCATGTGGCAGAAGCATTGCCATGTCCAAGGAAAGTATAACATTTTTGCCTAAGACAGGCACTAGTCCAAATATTGTCACACAACATGTGATTATTAGTATCCACTTGTCTTCATCCTGAGGAGAAGTGGACTCATGACTTGCACTTCAGGGGATGTTGCCAACAGTTAGGACAAAAATTTGTAAATAAGAGGGGTGATATCTTATGTAGGTTGGTAAATACAAATAAAGCTCTACAGAGTGTCTTAAAACTTGTCACATGTAAAACTGTAACGTCCCGTACGTAACGTCCAGTAATCAATTTATGTAACGCCGTAAACACTCATTAGGCCTTTTCTAATTTATCATTGATTAATTTTTTTTTAACTCCGTAAGTTGCCCATGGTAGTTGGCAGTAATATGTGGTATGATGGAAGTGAGTTCAATTATTTTTCATTGCAGCTAAAAAAAAGATAAATTGTTACGGATCGTTACACACTTAATGCAAAAAGGAACAGAGAATTTAATTAAGCATATTGGGCGTTCACTGATGAGATACAATTATTATTCTTTTTATTCATTCTAGGCTTGCTTTCTTATATCTTTATCATGAAATAACATCCTATGACAATTTAAAGAGATAAAATAAGAATTTTTATGAACATTCGCATTATTTTCTGTGATTATTTTTGTATTAAATCGCATTTTGACACACCACATTTTAATAACAATATAATTGACTAAAACGAACTATTTGAGGTAAAGATCCTTTCAGATTTCCTGAAGGTAATAGGTAATAGCCCTAACCAACATAGAGAAGAAAAAAAGTCATACAACACATTGATAAATTTTGGCATTCATGGTCAGCAGTTGGGTGGAATTGCCAAAATAACTTAAAACTTAAAAAAGTTGAAATGAATGACGAAGGTTGGTATGTTATTAGACCTGTACTTTTGCCAAAAACATTTTGCACGAATAGTAGATTTTATGAGATCAAAATTAATTTGATAACCCGCAGTTACAGCACTGAATAACACATATATCAAGCAAAATGGCAGAATTACATTTTAGTACACCCAGGGTATTCATTGTATCCCCCGAACGAAGTTCTGGATACCTATGGATTATGGCCTTCGGTCAACGCCACCCGGGGGGGGGCGTCTCGCGCGCGAGATTTTCTAGTGAACGCTCTACTGCTGCAGTCTTGCCCCCCCCCCCGGACCATCTTCAATATTGGTATGAAGGTGCATATAATGTAAAGCAAAGATGGCCTATTTTTTTGGTGTGGCGCCCGCTTAGTCCGTCTTTCGTATCAACAAAAGGTACATTTTTCATGTCTGTTGTGTGGCATGTACTGGCCGCAAATTTCTTCGACGAGATTTTTTTTTTCAATTTGGCTTGTGTAAGTGTATGATAGTAACTCTAGACACGAGTCTATAAACATTTGATGATGTCTGCTCCCATGTTCCACCTATTTACAGGTCAAAGGTCAAAGCCTGATCCAACTAATTTGCGCAAAAATGTTCTTTTTCTTACGTCGGCCTCGATATATGCCATCGATTATACGGAGATCTCTGTTATGCCGAACATTGGACTTTATCAGTCATTTTCTGTAATTGATACACCTTATCATAAGTGTACACAGAAACTGGCTGTGGTTCAGGGAAGAATAAATTAAGATCTACTTGTGGGAGGTCTGTTGCAATTTGTGCATGGTACGGTTCTTGGAGTTGTTTATACAACAACTTTCTGCGCATGTATACCTTCCCCCTTTACTGGTTTTTGTACATTATCTCTCTATCCGGCCATATCAACTTATTACGGAATTGGCTGCTGGTCTAAATGGACCGGTATAATCGAGTTCGACTGTACTTTATTATACTCAAGAGATTTCTATTTAAACTTGCTAGTATACATGTAGCGTGTGATGGGTGGTCATTTGCTACATGTAGGCCACCATTAGTAGTTGTGGGTGACGTGCCTCATTGTTTTTTGGATTTTTATAGGGATGCAGTATATTTCAATGGGTGGGTGAAGGAACGGTTCGTATAGTGCGGATATATAGTGCTCGAGGGTCCCCCCCAACCCCACCCCCCCCCCCCCTCCCCCCCCCACCCACCCCCCCCCCCCGCGAGTGCTCTAGTTTATTAGTGAGCGATATAGCCTACTATCGGATATCGATATTTAGGCGGGTCATATCAGATATATATCAGTATATCGATTTTTTTTTCAAATTACCTATGTGAGCACGCTTCTCGCGGAGCCGAAGCTCGATCTTCTGCAGGTAAAACCAACTAACGAGTGTTAACAACCTGGAATAACTTCGTTACAACCTATGCAGTTGTTAATTGCGCGTTAGTTCATATGAATTTCCGCAAATATTATATTTGTAAAACCTTGCGAAACATTCACTTCACAACTTTATATCGCTTAACACCCCGAAATGTAGTTACTTTGCAGCATCGATCAGGCCTTTTTAATGTAAGTTGTTACTTTTAACGGCTCCATTTTATGTCAATCAGATGGTTGATTAATCAAACAAAATCGGAATCGGTTAGACGCCGAATGTGCCGTCAAAACAACCACCACCTTTTTTACTAAGCCTGAAGAATTTTGTTACAATATGTACTTTGTTAATTAGCGTTTATGCATATGCAATTTTTCACGCAATTTTAATTTGTAGAGCCTTGTTTCGTTGTTGTTGTTGTTGTTGGTTTTTTAGGCGCGTTCAATTCAAGTCTGAATTATTTCGCCTAAGAAACACATCCCCACACTTTCTTTCTTTATATCTCAAAAATCATCGGTTTACACAGTGACTCTCAGTCAGGATTCATGGCTGTCAAGTATTATTCTGTCAACATTGAGGCGCCTGTCTTGATACCAGTCTTAGGATTGATCGACTGAGAGTACTTGTAACCATGACTATTCCGAGATATATAAGAGACATAAGTTGGTTGATGTTTCTCATGCTTTAACAATTAGAAATTGGCGTTTAATTTGTATCTGCCATAGATTGCTACATTAACAACTACATGTTGTAACGAGATATTCAGGCTTTGTTAACAATGTGGTGGTTGTTTTGACGGCCATGTCCGCGTCAACCGATTCCAGTTTTGGTTTGATTATCGAATACGCATTGAATAAAATGGCCGTTAAAATGACAATTTACATTATTAAAAAGGCACTGCATCGATGCTACAATAGTAACTTTGAGTTTCTGGGATATATAAGTATTAAGTTAGTGAAATGTTCCAGGTTTACAAATTTATAATTGGCGGTGAAATTCATCATGAATACGGGCAATAACAACTGATGTGTTGTACGAGTTATTCGGGCTTTTTAACACATCGTTAGTCGTGGTTTTAGATATAGGAAAAAGGTCGATATGGACCAAGTATATTCTTCAAAATCGAATATATCGATATAACCTTAAATCATGTATCGTCATATCGATTATGAAGCATTTTTATCGATATTATCGATTATACATCTGATATTCGCTCCTCCTTAATAGTTATTGTCATTTCACACAAACTAATGTTGGAAGTTTCGTGAATGTTTATGGGGTTGAAGATATTGAAGTGTAAGATCGTCATTAAACTGAACCGTATATGAATGCCGTAAATTTCAGGAATCACAAATGAAATGCCATAAAAACGGAGCAATTTAAAACGTTGCGATGTGACATGAATTTATTCAACCCTTTTTTTTTTCAGCCCACACATAATGACATTCCTATTTCAGATGTTCACTATGAATATGATCAATCGTTTTCAGAAAGCAGCACATGATTAAATTATATTTTGTTTTGTTGAAAAAATCCATCATACTTATAGCTTTCTTGAATCATCAAAGTATACATGAATCAACTGGACCATGAGCATGAGATTATGCTAAATTACCAGGTTACTTTTAGAGTGGCCAGGTAACGTTAGAAGAGCTGCCTTCGTCTTAACACGTGAACATTTCCTGGGAAAGCAATTGTTATCAAAGCAGATGTAGAACTACATGTATTATGAAGTTGAACTTTTCTTCCAGATGCAAATAATGTTGATCATTTTCTGGAAACGTAAATCTTTTGCTTCATACATCCGAGTGGAATCTGTCGAGACAAACTGACATCCACTTTGGATCAAAATGTGATATTTAGAAACGACAATCTTGGATCAGATTTAGATGTTCATAGTATGTAGGTATTTTTATATGTGAGCAGTGTACTGTGACTTTTCATCTGCAGATGATAATATTTGAAAATATAAACTGAGAGGACAAATTTCATGACATTTTTCGAGCATTTCATATGCTGCGTGCCTCATCAAAATATTACAAAAAATTGTCCACTGTTTAACACATAACAGATTTTCTTGCAGTTACTTTTGGCGAGAACGTCCTCACCTGGCCTAATATTTTTCTTCAAATGCGCATTGATGGATTTAACTTACTTTTTAAAAGAGCAGTAAACATTCAGGTGCCATGGTTGGAGGAGAGGCTCGAATATATTCTATTCTCTGATGAAACAGTACATCCCGTGCTAGAAATTTGATACAGGTACACTGAGTGCACTGGCGAAATTTACAATATACTGACTCTTATCATTTTAATATCAGAGCAGTTTAAAATGTTCCAATTTTGTTGGTCGATCTCGAGATTTCAGAATTACTACTCATTACATCAACCCCTGAAATGACGGAATGCCTTGCACAATCAATGAACATGTAGGGGCGAACGTTCGACGAGCATGTGCTAACAATTTATACGCCGAAATAAATCAGCTGAACGATCGTTACTAACGGCAGGCATGTCACTCCCCCACACGGGCTGGTTGGCATGTTGAAAATTACATAAATGCCTTTATCAACCGCATTTTGATCATTCTCAGGAAATGCGGGCAGGCGGGGTGGATTTGATAGAAGTGGCGAAAAGAAGATGGAGGACGAGGGGGCAAAAAGAGAGAAAAAAGGTCAAGTGTATCAATATCTGCTTTCAGACTGATTGATGTGCGGTGTACACATAGCTGTCGGCATCATCAAAGGCATTGATCTGTAAATGAGGGGATAGCACGAAATGACAGACATAAGGGTAGGTGTAGGCAACACGAACGCACGGTTAGGCTAGGTTTAGTTCCCCGGCGCAAAACATCTCTGGAGGGCCTATTCATTTTCGGACTTTTATTAATTGGCACCGCCTCGCCTTTCCCATCAGCACCTGACAAATTACAAGTCGTGTCGGTTATACTAAGATGGACTGAGAGCTTCATTGTCACCCTTTTATCCTCGAATCCTGCTTTTTTTGAGCGGAAGGAGAAAGGAAGATATATTCATCTTTTACTTTTACCTGGATGCAATTGGAAATGGCGGCCCGTATTAGAAATGAATGTAATAAATTATGCCAGATTGGCGCATTAAGTTTGATCTCTGGGCCAGTCTGGTTTTGTTTAAAGAGAACATTGTATTTTGTTTTTTGGTATTAAACATGGGCATGCTTTTGTCTACATTTTCATTACTTTATCTTGCACAAGGTTTCTGATATATTAATGTACCTTTTATTTGATAGCATTTGCTTCTCATATCTGTGAAATCAAGGCTAGCTCTACATAAAAACTCGGCATAATGTACATGTGGTCTAAATTTCGTGACATCAATTAAAATGTGTATATAAAGTGTTTATACGTGTATTGAACATCATGATTTGCAGAGTGTACTAGTGTATGTTCACATGTTTGTTAAAAAATCAAATGTTCGAAGTACACATAATGTACATATGAAGTAACTGTGACTTCAATGTTAATTTGAGAATGTTTTACTTCTGTTGCCATTTCATTTCAATTAGTTTACCCAGAACAGAAGTATTCTCCACAAAGTGGTATAGCTTATGCCATTTGACGTACGTAGTTAATGGTATTAAATAAGGCTAGCTGAAAATGTGAACTTATACAAATTTTGAATTATCGGC
>JZLH01S0007807.1:28550-50165 GCA_001188425.1 Eucidaris tribuloides
TTTGAAAACGACATTCTTGGATCAGATCTTAGATGTTCATGTATGGTAGGTATTTTTAATCATGTGAGCAGTGTACCTGTGACATTTTCATCTGCAGATGAATAATATTTGAAATAAAACTGAGAGGACAAATTTCATGACATTTTACGAAAGCATTTCATTTGTGCTGCATCATCAAAATATTACAAAAATTGTCCACTGTTAACACCATTAACAAATTTTCTTGAGTTACTTTTGGAGACTTCCCTCCCTGCTATATTTTTCTTCAAATTGCAGCATGTGATTTATTCTTTTTAAAAGAAGCAGTAACATTTCAGTTGCCATGGTTGGAGGGAGGCTGATATATTCTTTACAGGGTCAAAGGTCAACCTGATCCATCTAAATTTGCAAAAATGTTTTTTTCAATTACAGTCCGGCCTCGATTATATGGCCATCGATTATACGGAGATCTCTGTTATCCGAACAATGGACTTATCAGTCATTGCCTGTAATTGATACACCTTTATCAGAAGTGTACATAGAACTGGCTGGGTTCAGGGAAGAATAAATTAAGTATCACTTGTGGGAGGTCTGTTGCAATTTGTGCATGGTACGTCTTTGGGTTGTTTATACAACAACTTCTGGCATGTATACCTCCCCCTTTACTGTTTTTGTACATTATCTCTCTATCCGGCCATATCACTTATCCGGATGGCTGCTGGTCTCAACATGGCCGGTTAATCGAGTTCGAACTGTACTTTATTATTACTCAAAGGATTTTATTTAAACTTGTAGTATACATGTAGGTGTATGGGTGGTCATTCTACATGTAGGCCACATTAGTGTTTGGTGACGGTGCCCTCATTGTTTTGATTTTTATAGGATGCCATGTCATATTTCCAAATGGGGGGTGAAGGGACGGGTTCGTGGAATATATGTGCTCGAAGGGCCCCCCCCCCGCCGAGTGCTCTAGTTTATGTCATTTCACAACAAACTAAAGTTGGAAGTTTCGTGAAGTTTATGGGTTGAAGATATTGAAGTGTAAATCGTCATTAAAACTGACCGTATATGAATGCAGTACATTTCAGGAATCACAAAATGAATGCATAAAACTGGGCAATTTAAAGACTTGGTGCTGACATGAATTTAATTCAACCCATTTTTTTTTCCAGCCCACACATAATGCATCCTCATTTCAGATTTCACTATGATAGATCAATCGTTTTCCAAGAAGCAGCACATGGTTAATTATATTTTGTTTTTGTTGAAAAAATCCATCATACCTTATAGCTTTCTCTGAATCATCAAAGTACTACATGAACACTGTGACATGAGCATGAGATAATGCTAAATTACACAGTGTACTTTAGAGTGCAGGTAAACGTTAGAAGAGCTCATTCGTCCATTAACAAGTGACATTTCCTGGAAAGCAATTGTTTCATCAAAAGCAAGATTGTAGAACTACATGTATTATGAGATTGAACTTTCTCTTCCAGATGAAAATAATGTTGATCCATTTTCTGGAAACGTAAATGTGCCTTCATACATCAGAGTGAAATCTGTCGAGAAAAACTGACATCCACTTTGGAATCAAAATGTAGATACTTGAAAACGACATTCTTGGATCAGATCTTAGACTTTCATGTAGGTATTTTTAATCATGTGAGCAGTGTATTGTGACATTTTCATCTGCAGATGAGTAATATTGAATAAAACTGAGAGGACAAATTTCATGACATTTTACGAAAGCATTTCATTTGTGCTATATCCTCAAAATATTACAAAAATTGTCCACTGTTAACACCATTAACAAATTTTCTTGAGTTACTTTTGGAGACTTCCCTCCCTGCTATATTTTTCTTCAAATTGCAGCATGTGGTTTATTCTTTTTAAAAGAAGCAGTAACATTTCAGTTGCCATGGTTGGAGGGAGGCTGATATATTCTTTCTCTGATGAAACGGTACATCCCGTGCTGAAATTTGATACCAGGTACACTGATGCACTACTGGGAAATTTACAATTACTGACTCTTTCATTTTAATATCAGAGGTTAAAATGTTCCAATTTGTGGCGTCTCGAGATTTCAAATTACCTCTCATTAACATTCAGAAATGAACGGAATGCCTTGCCCACCAATCAATGACATGTAGCGCAACGTTCGACGAGCATGTGCTAACATTTATCACGCCGAATAACTCGCTGAAACCGATCGTTACTAACGGCAGGCATGTTCACTCCCCCCCACACGGCGGTTGGCAGTTGAAAATTACATCAAATGCCTTTATCAATCCGCATTGATCATTCTCAGGAAATTCGGGCCAGGAGTGAGTGGAATTTGATAGAAAGTGGGAAAAAGAAGATGGAGGGAGCGAGGGGGCAAAAAGAGAGAAAAAAAAGCGTCAAGTGTTCAATATCGTTCAGACTGTGATGTGCGGTGTACACATAGCTGTCGGCACTCATTCAAAAGGCAGTGATCTGTAAATGGGGCACGAAATGACAACATACGGGTAGGTGTAGGCACCCGAACGACGGTTGGCGGTTTTAGGTCCCCGGCTGCCGAACATCTCTAGGAGGCCTATTCCATTTTCGTCCTTTTATTAATTGCACCGCCCTCGCTTTCCCATCAAGCACCTACAAATTACAAGTCGCTGTCGGTTATACTAGATGACCTGAGAGCTTCATTTCACCCTTTTTCCTCAAATCCTGCCTTTTTTTGAGCGGAGGAAGAAAGAGGATATATTCATCTTTTACCTTTACCTGGATGCATTGGAAATGGCGGCCATTAAGAAATGAATGTAATAAATTATGCCCAGTAATTGGCATTAAGTTTGATCCTCCTGGGCAGTCCCTGGTTTTGTTTAAAGGAACACTGAATATTTTGTTTTTTGATAATTTTAACATGGGGCATGCTTTTGTCTACATTTTCATACTTTATCTTGCACAAGGTTTCTGATATTATTAAATGTACCATTTATTTCATATCATTTGCATTCTCATATCTGTGAATATCAAGGCTAAGTTTACAATAAAAAAGCGCATAATGTACAATGTAGGTCTACACTTTTGTGATCAAATTAAAAATGTGTATAATAAAGAATGTTTATACTGTATTGAACATTGTATTATGCAGTGTACTAGTGTATGTCTCACATGTATTGTTAAAAAATCAATGTTCAAAGATACACATACATGTACATATGAGTAACTGTGACTTCCAATTTAATTTGAGACTGTTTTACTTCTGTTTCCATTATCATCAATTTTACACCAGAAAGACAGTATTCCTGCACAAAGTGTATAGCTTTAATGCCCATTTGGCAGTAAGTAAGTAATGTATTAAATAAAGGCTAAAGCTGCAAATGTGAACTTAATTACAAATTTGAATTCATTTGTAATTTTTGATGGAAGTTGGCTGTCAAACTACATGTAGAAAAGATCACAATTCCTATAATCATTTTACATCCGTCTTGACATTAAAATTATTTACATCACTCAAACCTTGTTATAAACAGACTGCTGCTCTCTCATTCCCTCTAAGCATCATCTTCTGCTTTCCATCCCATCTTATTTTATTGTCTTGTCTGAGAAGTGTTTGGAATTAGAATTTTCTGACATTTCTCTTTCTTGATGACGAGAGCGCTGAAGTGCTTCTTGAAATCTTTGACTGGCGCTGCTTACCCCGGGATAATTCGGCCGTCAAAAAATTGCCGTCAGATGCTTACATACATGTAATTACCCATGCCCTCCCGCATCTGTGCATCCTCTTATGCACGTAAGTGTGCTAATCCTGCTCGCAAAGTTCGAATCCTGACGTATGTTATTCTGTAGTGTTGAATTTACTGTGCAAACATTCTGCCCTGCAGGGAGTTTTCAAATGCTGAAAAAGTTAAAATTCTTTGTTTTAATCATAACTTATTTTTATGTCACGATAAACCCTTATACCGCTGTGCATGCAACTCCTTACTGATTTAATTTTTTTCTTCTGAAAAGTGAAAATCGTAAAAAAAAAATTGATTAGATCAATCATGGAGGTAGAAGAGACAATTTAGCAACTGACAAGTACTGTAATCTTGTTCATTCCAACATTATAACTAGGAAAAAAAATAAAATGTTCTTTTCTGGGGCTACTTTTCTTGTTTCAGTGCATTCCAGATCTATACTATTTTGTATTGAACCCTGTGGCAATTTATAGGGGCTCTTTTGCCATTGCGGGGGCAAAATCGCCTTGTGCCCCAGTGTAATTTTTCCATGATTGTAATACTGTGTGCATACAAATTGGCCAAAAAACATATTAAGAATAATGAGAGGTGTATTTAACATGGTTCTGGCCAAAGTAGGTACCTTTTTCTGTAAAGATCTTTTTTTTGCAAACGGAAAGAATTGAACTTCTTTTCACCAGATTGAATAGATTTTTACTACTTTCAGGTTTCCACACTAGTTCCACTAACAACTACAGCTACAGGGGAAAGGAAATATTCTTAAAATGACCTTATTTTGCACATTTTCGGTAAAAAAAAACAACTACCCAGGTCTCTTAAAGCCCAAGTTTAGTTTTGGGGATTTTTTGTTATTTGAAAGCTTTATGCCCCAAAGTCATAACCCTGGCCAAAAAGATTCTGAATGTCTGTAGTTTTTTTTAAATTATTTAATGAAAAATCTGTGTGAACACCCCAATTTTACATTATAGCATCTTAAGGTTAAAAAGGATTTAAGGTTACATGTGTTATACCTCATTGAAAGAGCAGACTGGCTCTTTCAGATGAGGTATAACTCAATATACTTTTTGTTTGTCTTTGATTTTTTTTAAAATTAATTAATGAAATGTCGGGGGGGGGGGGGGACCCCCGACATTTTTGACCATATTTTACATTACGCATCCAAAGGGTTAAAAATGTTATATGAGTAATACCTCATCTGAAAGAGCTGCGTCTGCTCTTTCAGATGAGGTATAACACATGTAACCTTAAAGCCTTTTCAACCTTTTGATGCTATAATGTAAAATTTTGGGGTGTTCCACGAGATTTCATTATTAATTAAAAAAAATAAAGACATCGAATCTATTATTGCAGGGTTATGACATTGGGCATGAAGCTTTCAAATAACAAAAAATCCCCAAAACTAAACTTGGGCTTTAAATCAACATTACTCAACTCTTTTGAGAAATCAATTGAAGCTTGAATGGTCTGTTCAGTAGCTCATTTTTGGGAAAAAAAAACTTGTTTGGATATTTTGAATGAAAAAGGGTGCAACCTTACACCCCCTCCAAATGACTCATACTCATTTGGACTACAGAGTGCAAATCTGTTTTCATGGTAGTCAAGCAAAGGAATGCTAGTTTTCAGGCAAGTGTAGAATTTAGTCCCTAGCATTTAATTTTCAGGCCATATTTTGGGCATATTTGTGTGTACAAAATGGGTCATTGTACTTGATTTTCAAGCCTTTTTGTAGATTCAATAATTTTTTTATCTCCATCCCCTAAAAAGTGCAATAGATTTAGAAATTTATACATTTTTAACGATGTAAGTTCAGGTATAGGTAAAGGTTTAATTCATTGTGCCTCTCCCACACACGAAAAAAAGGGGAAAAAAGAGAGAAAATGACAGAAAAAAACTTATACTTTTGTTTTGTGGTCAAAGGTCAAACCTGTCAATTCATCTTCCCTCCCTCAGAAGACCCCAGCTTGACACTCGCAGGTTGCCAAGATTTGACAAATGCCTCCTCGTTCCACCATTCCAGTCAAGATTTTTAAAACCGTTAGAGTCCCCTAGATATCTACTTCATAAATAAGTAATTTGTTTGCGGTGCGAGTGTTGCGTAGTTTGTGCTCATTTGACATTTACCGCAATTCACTCTTTAGCAGTATAGTTTTGGGTGTGTTGAATTTACTTTGGCAGTCGAGTTTTATCTCATGTTCCAATTTATACCCTTGAAATGAATAATGAGATGACAAGTGAAAATAAGGAAAAATAGCATTGAGGACAATTTTGCAATGGTGCTGTATACTCTGTAAAGTGACACCTCTGTTGATGAGCTTCAAGTGAATGTACATATATTGCATGCATAAAGGTAAAGTTTGCTTGTGATCTGTGTTGCTACAGTACATGTATAAAAATAAACTAATCTACAAGTTACTTTTGCAGGAAATGTGGAAGTAGGGGGTCAGAAAAATAAGGATTGCCATCAATACATGTATTTGTGTTCTCCTCAAGTTTGGAAAGTATCTAAAAGAAAAGATGATTTACATGTAGACTTGTAGAGTGATACAGTTGTTGTTTTATGTGCAGCTTCTCACAGTAATCATTCTGTACCCAAAAAGCCCAAAAGGCAAAGACCAGTTACTGTGAAAGGATATTGTTTCTGCAGGGTAACTTCAATGTACTGTATAATTCCTTACCTTACCTTACTACTGTTGATTACTGAGGAAGAACACTTTGGTATAAATGCCACTAAAGTCAGGTAAATTTGCTTGACAATGAACATTTTTTTTTTCAAAGCATACTTGTTCTTAAATTAAAAAAAATGAATTCAAACCATCAAAAAAAAGCAGCTTAACAATCAAACCAACCAACCCCAAAACCAAACAAACCCACAAACTAACTATCCAAAAGTGTTGCAATAATTTTCATCATGCACCAGGCAAAGAAGATCAGGAACAATATCCAACTTACAAAGTCATGAGACTTTGTATGAGAACAAATTATTTGTAGGATTTGGCCTGCTTGAGGTGACATGTTGTTTATACGGTTAATAATCAACCAGACACTGTGATTTAATATAAAGTAGCCTGTTTGAGGAGACTAGCTGTCTTTTGCGTTGTCGACATTGCAGTGGTTGTTGCAATGAAATGATGAATATGAGGGCCTTTGAAAGGTGAAATCAATATTTTATTTGTGTTTCTGAGCTTCAAGTCAAATTCAATCACAAAAACCGAGCAATATTTCCGGAACTAATTGTCTGATTTTTCATTGTCTGGTTAATGTGGAATCTGGATGGCTGGCGGTATGGATATAGACAAAAGTGTTATAGTAGAAGTTGAAAATAACATATACATAAAACATAAAGAAAATATGTTGAGATGTGAGATGCAATCTGTATGTACTTGTATGCATGTTCAGTAACGGCACAATGCGCAATGTTATGTGCTGCCGCCAAACGTTCTCATTAGACCTATTTCATTATTGATTTGTGTGCTTTCTGCTGCCAGTCGGACTAAAACAATTGACAGGGGAGGGGAAACGTGGAGGGGGGAACGACGTGACGGCGGAGGCGAACTAGAATAGATGTCAACATCCTCTTGCCCCCAGTCATCTCGTGTGCCTGCTGGCATGCTTTGAACCTGATGCAATTAAGAATCAAAATAAGGTCCCAACATCACAAAGAGTTCGGTAGTCTGTCCGTTGCAGACGCTAAATTGCGTGCCGGTTGTCTGGGTCGTTTCGTGGCTTGGAGGGCCCTGAAATTGATTATTAACAGGGTGCGAACATAAACGCTTTGCCCGATGGCCCGGGGCAAGTAAATCATCAACAGTCGGCAAGCATTTTGGAGTGTCAACATAAAAAGTGCTTAGCCCGAATCGGGCAGTAATAATTTGCAAAGCAAACCTAAGTCAAATACCTAAAACTGTATTGAAACAAAAATGAAATAATAGCTGTTTTACGGAGAAACGCGCTAAAACATCGCAATTCTTTGCATCAAAATGCGTTGCTGCAAAGACGCAAATTAACTGGGGCGCAGGCTGGAAGTCGCATTACGTAGTATACTAAGGCATGCAAGATCAGAGACATCTGCCTGGCTGATAACTTGTCCAAGAAAAAATAAAACATCGCGGAAATTGGTGAAAGGATTGAAGAAATTACAAGAAAGTATCGAGTGGAAAAATACTGAGAGAGGCAGCACAAAGGTAAGTAATAATGTTTTCAAATCACCAGAAAATATATCAGCAGCCACCTCCAAATAACTCGGCAGTTTACCGACTAGAGATTGCCGCAGTCCACAATGTGTTAAAAGTGTGTATGGTTGTAATTCTTCAAGTCTTAACTTGCGATATTGGCGGTAATATTTTCTGACTTGAAATATGATAAATTCTACGATCTTGAAAGTGTCATAAGGGAGATTCAAATAATACTTTGTGATATATAAAAGATTTTAAGAGGGATACTTGGTCAAAAGGGCAAATTTAGGTCAGCTGGAACATAGCTACATGACACACATTCAGGTCACAGAAGTCATCGCCCTGAACCCTTGGGGTTGGAAAGATGCAGCGTGGTGTCGCAGTTCCGCTGGCTGGGTAGTGGTTTTATGAATAACTTGTATACTAAATATTCACAGTAAGTGTACTCTAATCGTAATAATTCTCCGATTAGGTTAATCAATTTTCAACAGATTTTAGAGTAAGATAAGTGCAATATTTCTAACAATTTTGGGTGAAAGGTAAAAGGAGAATAGACACTAAAACTTTAGTTTACACTGATCTACATTTTCCAACATTTTTTTTTAGTACTTGGGTTTGAGAATCAATTAGTGCATTACCTAAGAGGATAATAATCTAAAGACTACCAATGGAAGTTTAATGTCCCGACAAATTAAACTCTTGGTTGTATAGGCAGTGACTCGTTGGGGGTTAACATAACTCACACCCCTCAAGGGAGGGGTTATCCCCTTGAGTTTCGAAGCTTAATCTTTTCCCAAAATTTGTTTGGCATTTTATATAAATATTATATGACACTGAAATATAACTCAACCTTTCTGTATAAACAACTTGAACATTTTGAACTGGAAACATATTAAGGCTGAAAATATGTTTATGCTACATGTATGATGATACCCGAAAGTCGGGTTACGGTGTTATATTTCCTAGAACACTTCATTGACTCTAGAACACTATCTCATTAAACACTTAAACAGAATTTGTAAGTATGAAATCGATAAAACCACGTTATTTAGTTAACATGTACGTGTTGAATAATCACAACTCTCATCAAACATTTTTGTTATGTAAGCACTACGGTAAATCAACTAGATGGTGTCACAAAGAAGGTGTTATTAATGCTGTGACTGTCTCCCCCCCCCCCCACTCCAACCCACAACAGGAAATCGCCACTACGGATCTTCTGGAGTACACAGTTGGTAATGAAATCGTTCAATGAATCTGTAAATATATGATGAATGAACACAATTAAGAAAATTGATCATGGTGGATTTTCGATAATAGCGACAATTAAATCGATTGGAGGTGATAAGTAATTTGATGAATTGGGTTATACATGTAGGTTATAGGGCCTACTTTATATCTATACATATTAATCACACAAATCAATAAATTTCTGTCATTTTTTCGGGCAAGCAAAAATTTCATTCGGGCAAGCATTTTCGAGCTGTTTGAAAATTCACTTGCCCGGTCGGGCAAGTGGCCAAAAAAAGTTATGTAGCACCCTGATTAATTTTGGCGAGGTCAGAAATGTGCTGGGATTTGACTGTGAGACGCCCGCCCTACTCTTACGATTTATTTTAGGGTTTTTTTTTTGGGGGGGGGGCAACAGAATAATGAAAGGGGGAAAAATCACTAATTTCATTTGGGAAACGAACAGATATTCACATTTCCTGTTTGGAGCAGAATCGGCAAGTTCAAAGTCAGAAAATAATTAAATGGGAACACACCACAATATACGTTGATGGCTTTGAGAGAAAACTATTGACCTAAGAGTTCCAACATGGCTTTCTGCGTTTCTTTTCTTTCTTCTCTTTGTTTCTTTATTTGTTTTTTGTTCTTCTTGTACTTCTCCTTCTCCCTTTCTTCTCCTATTACTGTAAACACTATACTTTCGCGAATACGAGCCGACGGCCATTTCGCGTGCATGAAACTTTCACGAATCATCGACCATGAAAAAACTAAATAAAGCGAGATTTAGTAGGAAGAAGGAATTGGGTGTTTTATTAATTAATTATCACAACAATTTATAGAAATATTTCTTTCAATGCCTCTGAAACACGGTTTTATCAAATGTAGAAGTGCATTGCGCCCAAGTTGTAAGTGACCGCGCGTTATATCTCGCAAGTCATTTGCCTTCTAAAGTACACGGTCTTGTACTGGCATTAAAAAAGTCGTGTATACACGAGCTTTCGCGTGCATTTTATTTTCGTGAATCTCGTCTTCTCGCAAAATTCGCGAAAGTTTTATGCTCGTGAAAATTTCTGGTTTTACAGTACTTTTCTGTCTTCTTCTTGTTCATCTTGTTCTTCTTGTTCTTTTCTGTATCCTTTTCCTTCTCCCTCTTCTTGTTCTTAATCTTGTTCTTGTTCTTCTTCCAGTTGTTGTTCTTGTTTTTCTTTGTTTTCTTCTTCTCTTTTCTCCTTATTTGATTAGAGAATAATTATGTTAGTTCATATCCTTGAATAAAGTTCTAACCTAGTTACATGTAGCTTACAAAGTTAAGAATAAACAAGAAAAAAACAAGACTGCAAGTGCAGAAAGAAGAAGTTTCGTGTGTGATTTGGCCTGAAATCATATCTTCACAAACAATATGACGTAAACGTAGTGAAACTTCACACCACTTGGGACACATTTACCTGCAAATCTATGCAGAAAGGAAACACTTTATAGTCGTGAAATTTTCCAGGTATGACCTCATTTTTGAGTTGGAAACTGTGTCTTGCATTACTGTAAATGTAAAATATTTCGCGGTGTGGAAATTTTGGGGCAAGTACATCATGAAACTTTAAAAAATGAATTAAATATTTGTGCCTCCTATTTGAGAACTAAAAAAATAATATATACCATCATCTAATCCCCATAAAAATGAGAGGGGAAAAATTCTCTAACAACTTGGAAATACACAGACATCGTTTAGTAGAAAATAAATTCTCATTCAGATTTCCCATGGTGCATTTATCAGATTTGTACATGAAGCTACGTGGGATTTTATTGAAATTGACTTTATCTTTATGCGATGACACATATTTGAAACATGAACATTGTAGGGAGGTTTATTTATTTATTTTTTTTGTTTTTATGCATACATAGACATGATGTTAAAGGCATCATAGAACAAAATTTCCATTTTAGTGTCCTTGATAAGATCTAAAAGGAAAGCCCTGAAAAAAAAATGCAGTTCAAAATGATCCTGAAGTGCTTTAAAAAAGTAAAAATCATTGAGAGACTATTCCAGTTTTTCCCATAGATTGCTGTGTTGCAGAATTGTTTTTTGGCCAAGAATAATTCATGTGCCAATTTGTACATATTTTAAACGTGACAACATTAAACTATTGTGTTCTAGGATGTTTATTTGTCTATTCAAACACTGTCAGATATGTCATATAGCAAAGTTTGACAATTTTTTAAATGGCGCTTCCACAATGTTATGTAGTGTCTTTAAAATGAAGTGTATAAGAAGAAGGGAATGACACTTTGTCATGATGCGCATATAACTAGTCCAGGTAAAATCTCGGCTGGAAGATTTCATACTCTCCGTATTTATATTAACTGATGATGCCGAAATGTCATCGTATCCCGTAAGACAGACAAATTGAATCTCGGGAAAGCCATAGGTCTTTTATGATATCAGTTTCCAGGCAGTGATAGATTCCCATTTGTCGTTGGAGGGACATGATGCATATCTACAGCTCACTTGGGTACTAAAAGGCCAACGATGAACAGAGAGAGAGAGTGGAAAGTCAAGACACAGAGAGAAAAGTCAAAATTGCAATTTTCAAGGGAATGGTAAGATTTTAGCCTGTCTATCAAATGTTGTGTCAGACAGGAAAATAAGAAGTTTGTAAAGAAAATAAAAATCATCCTCTGACATTTCAAATTGTCAGCATATCAGATAACCTATCTACTTAAAATCTGTTTCCCCATAAGTGATAAGGTCCCAATTTGAAGTAAGGGCAATTTACAAATGAAACAAGAATCAACTTTTGTTTGCCATGATGACTTGAAAACAGCATGGATGCGTGTATTTTACAACCTTGTAAAAATACATGTACATGTAGTATGTTTATGGAGAACATTATGTACGTGTTGGTATTTTTAGGTCAATGTAATTTATATCTCATGCTTGATGGTCATCATCATCATCATCATCATCTTCATCATCAGTATTGTCTTTGTCATCGTCATCGTCGTCATCATCGTCATCAACGATACCCAAATTCTTATCTTTATTAATACTAATCTTCATCAGCATCGCGATCTTGCTAATCATCATCATTTTCACCATGATTGTCTTTATCTTCACTAAAGCATTTTGTCTTCATCATCATTACCTTCAGCATAACTCACAATTATCATCATCACCTCTACTTCAGTACCACCACCATTGCCATTATCGTCATCATCATCATCATCATCTCTCAGTACAAGACTTCACCTCTAACATATTCACCATTTCTACATACATGTACATGCGACATTTCTCTCTCCAGTAGAAAGAGTGGGATATTTCTTGCTCTGTTCAACTTCTCTTCTTCCCTGTTGTTCCTTCCTGTACTAGGTTCTATTCATCAACATTTTTTTCCACCTGTCATCCTTTCATTGGGAAACAGTCTGTTCTCACTTTTTATCAATTTTCATTGTTTTATTTTCCTTTGTATTTATAAATCTTGTCCTAGATTAATTGTAAGTACTGAAAGGTTACATTTCTTTATTCAAGTGTGGAGATGGTTTAGTAGTGGTAAATCTGCCGATATCTGTCTGTAACAAGAAGCAAATATGAAATTGGAAATGTGACTTCCTGAAACTACATTGGGAATGCTAAAATGAAAAATGTACATGTACATTCCTTTATTTACATCTACTATTTTGTGATTATGTTTTCCCCGTCTTTTCTCAAATTACACATGTATCAACACATGTAAATTTACATATACATGTAGACATACAGTCTGGACATAAAAACTGACATACAGCCATTGGCATACACATGGATTTATACATACATCATACGGACACATACATTGATGGGCACACACAAACAGTTACAAAGAAATGTACAGCTATGGACACAATTACATAGACACACAAACATAAACATACAGACTCACTGATGCAAACATACATTTTCAGACAGACATACAGACAGACAATACATGTATGAGACCACAAGGCACACAGTCACATGAGAGACATACATGTATGTGTAAGGCCAAGTAAAAAAAAATATATGTTTCTCGTCCGAGTTTTTGAAAAAAATGAAAAAAGAGGGGCTTTTTATTTTTTATTTTTTATTTTCAAAATGGCCGCCATCTCTGAAATTTTTAGCATTTTCATGCTACGTTCCAAATTCAATACGAATCATCAAAATAGATGAACTATTGTATTAAGTGAAGCATATACAATGTTTTTTACTAGCATAAATACTGTAAAAAACAAAAACAAAAAGGAAACAAAGGGCATGTACCAAACAAGCCATATAGGCCTGACTATCTACACTTCAAAAAGAAAGGGGGGATGACATGGGTCATAACACCCAGGATCCATGTAGTAGACCCTACTGCAAGGGGTATAAAATTTGTCATCTGAGTCTGACATGCCATGCCATACCATCTACTGGACAATACACTGACTAGAAAAAAAGTAAACAAGGGGGAAAAAATTTCATCAGTCATCAGGTCATGTATACCAAGCCAGACAAGGCTATATAAACATCACTGTGTTGGTGTGGAAGAGTGTGTTTATGTCATCAGATATCCCAATGGAATTTTGGAATTTTGACTTCTTGTTTAACTTTTTTTTCTAAGTTTGTTGAAAATAAAAAATAAAAAATAAATTCAAGTGGCCCCAAAATCTGAGGCGGGCGGGGACGAGAAACATGTGGTTTTTTTTATTTGGCCTAAATTGTGTATTTATTTCAAACTTCCATTCTGTAGAATATCTTTACATCTGATGAAGATAGGAATTCGTCCATTCATCAAACGTGATATACGGGAATCACACTTTGACTTGTGTACTGTACATGTGCAAGACTCATGAGAACATAGCTAGCCACCATCCCAAACAGTACATATATCTCCCCCTCAAAAGGGGCCTGCATTCCACTCTGTGACACATGATAGTAAGTTTCATTCAGGCAAGCATCATGCATAACACATGTCCCCTCCAAGGTCGCATTTCTCTGATTTGCATTTCATACGAGCTCACTGCATTTTTGTATGCTCACAGTCGACATTCATTCTCTCACGTATTAATATCAGGCTTCCCTGAATCATTTTTCATTCTTGTAGTGTTATTTGAATGAACCGAAGCAGTCGTCATATCACTACTTGCCCCAGATATTCTAGACAATTTGGTCAATTAAGCCAACCGCTGTTGAATGAACGGGGGAAAATTGGAGAAAATGGGAAAAGGTTATGGAATAATTTGTCGGGCTGAATGGGCTGATGAAGATGTTGAACAAAGTGAAGGTGGTGTGTTTTTCTTCTTCCTTATTTCATTGAAAACATTCAAGATACTGTAAAAAACATTCAGATTGTGCCATTCAGTATGAGTGGTGAGGTTATGTTGCTGAATTCCACTAGATATTGAGTTTTATGGAAGACTTTGTGTGGGCCTTGAATGTTTGTGAACATTGTGAAATCGCTGCATCCAGGTACCATCAATAGGCCTACAGTATCAAACAGACAAAGACACAGACGCAGACAGACAGAAACATCAACATACTATCCACAAACACAGACATACAAACACACCTATACAGACACATATACAGATATATATGCAGACACACATAGACTCAGACACACTCAGACACATACACCTACACAAACACATACACAAGTATACACATACATGTACATACGGAATATATTACCAAATTAACTTGACACAAAATTAAACAACAAATCAGACACACTCAGACAGATACACAAATATGTATACATACAGAATATGTTACAAATTAACTTGATGCAAAATTAAACAACAAATTGGTCATACTGTACTTGTGGAATTTTCTGCAGTACATGTACTTTCTACATAATATGTTTGTACCTTTCTAAAGCTTAAATTTGGTAGACATGCTCATGCCTCCACAGTTATTCCAAACTGATTGGTATTCAGAATTAAGTCAGTTTCAGAGAAAACACAGACCACAAGTTTCCTGCTGGTTTTCAATTACCACTGGTTTACTTGCTTGGCAAAACAATGGGAAATGGTGAATTTAATGGAATAGCTTTAAACTGAGAGAATTTCTATTAGTATGAATTACCATACCAGAGGAAAAACCTTAAATTTTATTAAAATCAGAATATATTTATGTTAATTCTGCATTTTGCATATCACTGACTCATTGTTTCTATCATTCAGTTGCAGTTCCATGAATTGAGATTGGTGCCTGTTACCTGTGGGTTGCACAGAGATGAGAAATTAGGAAATGATAGGAAATATTTAGAAGATAGACTTAAAGGCAAGGTTCGCCCTGACAACAACTTGGTTTTAATAAAAGCAGATCAGTGAGAGACACACATTAATGAAATTTTGGCAAAAATCCTTGGAAGAATAGCGGAGTTATGAACTTTCAAAGTTTCAATTTTGTGACGTGACATGCGAGCACCTTCCCCATTGTCATGTAAAATAAATTCCATAAAGTGCCATTTTCTCAGAAAATTGAAAATGATGTTACCTGTGCATTCAATATATAATTAGAAACATTATTTCATATGTGCTTCTCTGAAAAAAAAAATTCAATTATCATGAACCAATAAAAAGTGGCAATTTATTGAATTAATATTACATAACATATGGGGAGCTGCTCGTATGTGACGTCACAAAATGAAAACTTTGAAAGGTCATAACTCCTCTATTCTTTGCTGGATTTTCACCAAACTTTCATTAATATGTTTGTCTCATTGTTTTGCTTTTCTTAAAACCAAGTTGTCGTCAGGGTGAACCTTGCATTTAACCCATTGATAGTTTGATTTTGCTTAAACATGCATTTCCCATAGACCTTGAGGTGAGATATCTTGTGTCTAGTCTTCAACAGGTAATAGAATGCAGATTGTGATGCATGTGAGAACGGACACATGCAGAGATAAACACAGAGAGACATACACAGATACAAAACACACACATACACTAACATATGTGCACACACATAAACAGATACACACTCTCGAATTGATGCAATCTGATTCTATGAAGCAAGATTTATTCTGGAGTTCAGCCAGCTCTTGGTACATATATATGAATATATGTATACACCATATCATAAATCTTGACAGATACATGTACATGTACACTGTAGCTTGTACATGTAGATCAGCACTATATCAGCTTGAAACAGATACTAGTAGTGGAATGACAGGTAGTAGTAGTGAAACTATAGAAAGTAGTGAAATCAGCTTGAAATGGCGTAATAGTGACATGGTTTTGGTTGAATATGACATACTGTATATCAGATCAGGGTTGGATGGTTGTTAAAAATATAAAATATGTGATTCAAATTGTTGATTTACACTGTGATTTAAATCAATAATTTTCTTGAAAAATTGTTTTGAATTAAAAAATAAATATAGAAATATCCTAAAAAAGTAGTGATGTGACAAACTGGTGAAAAGAAGCAAAATTTGATTTTCTTTCCATTTGTTTGTTAAAAAAATGGAAGGTGTTATTTGTTTTGAATGATACTTTCAAATTCAATCAAACCAATAAGTGTATGTTTAAAGTATAAAGATACTTGAAATTATGAAGCCTGTGTGATGTGTTATGTCTAGCGAAAAAACATGTTGACAATCCCACTATTGACTTGTTTACTTTTCCTGTATGACCCAGTTTAAAAAGACATCGGATTGGCGTAGGTAAATCTTTATTAATCAGGGAATTTGGACCCGGGAGTATATTGGGGACAAGGATGAGAGAGCTGAAGCGTGAATAAGATGGCGAGGATATGGGGATAATATATGACATGGTTAATCTAGCAGTCTTGAAACTACTGGTTTTGACTTTGTGATTATGCGAAGGAGGTGAGTATAAGTGGCATATGCATGGTTCAAAGATGTTTATCAAGATGGATGATAATAACATTTAGAGGCCACATGCCTAGGAATGAGATCCTTGAAGCCTTATTAAATGAAAGGGATTATTCAGAGAGGTGAAATGCGATGTAATAAATTAATTCATTTGTCTCTCTCTTTATTTTAGATCGCAACTGCAGATCTATAATTTTAACAAACATGTCAGAAAAAATGACCCAGGATTCGAAGCCCGCCGTCTACAGCTATCGCGAGCTGTCGACATACGGCACCGAGCTATTGCTGGTTACCGCCATTGGCAGCGACGAACAAGGAACAAATACAAAGATCACATTTCTGACATTGTTATGTTAAATAGTCCAAGCGAACATTTTAATTATGATTATTAAATGAAAGGGATTATTCAGAGAGGTGAAATGCGATGTAATAAATTAATTCATTGTCTCTGCTCTGTATTTTAGATCGGCAACTGCAGATCTATAATTTGTAACAAACATGTCAAAAAATGACCAGGATTCGAACGCGCCGCGTCTACAGCATCCGGAGTGGACAACACCGCACGCTTACGCTGTTACCGGCCATGGCACGACGAAACAAGGAACAAATACCAAAGATCACATTTCTGACATGTCAGAAAAAAGACCTGCCTGGTCATTTTTTCTGACATGTCAGAAAAATGATAGAATCTGCAGTTTCGATCCTAAAAATACAGAGAGAGACAAAATGAATTAATTATTACATCGCATTTCACCCTCTCTGAATCATCCTTTCATTAATAATCATAATAAAAATGTCCGCCTGTGCACTATTTCCATATACATGTCAGAATGTGATCTTTGGTATTTGTTCCTTGTTCGTCGTGCCAATGCCGGTAACCAGCGATAGCTCGGTGGTATTGTCGCAGCCCGGATAGCTGTAGGCGGCGGGTTCGAATCCTGGGTCATTTTTTCTGACATGTTTGTTAAAATTATAGATCTGCAGTTGCGATCTAAAATACAGAGAGAGACAAATGAATTAATTTATTACATCCTTGAGGCCTTCTATAAAAAGTAAGTAAATTAAAGAAAATATATATTTATAAAAGAATTTGATAAGATTATCATGATTATTGTTGTTGTACCTGTACATGGAGAAAATACAAGACGTTCTTCTTTGATTGCTTTAACTGCAACACAAATATTGTTCATGTGAAAACACTTCAATCTACATATTCATGTTCAAATATTTTATTGCTTGAGAACACCCTTTATGGCATATTCTTGCAATTAGTTGGAGGAAAAATGCTATCTTGAATTTTAGTTATAAATCTATATGATGTGCTAAAAACATTTCAGTGATTAATTGGATTTGTAAAAATCACTTATTTTTATTCCTTTCTTTAATAATGCCAATGTCAGTCATATGTCACCGAGACCAGCGCTTTTCAGCCGGTGGGCTGCAAATTTCTCTCATGGGGGCCATGAGGTTAGCCCCCTTGTCCCCCCCCCAAAAAAATGGTTTACATGTATTTAGTGAAATCAAATTTAGACATCTGTCTGATTGCACACTAAGATTCATGATACTGTTACATGATGAACAATTTTTGTCATTACAGTCAAAAGTCGTGCAACAATTCATCGGCTGTCTGGCATGAGGGCTCTAACAGTGAATTTTCTTTAATATTGCCTTATTAGACACATGTATTTGCACTTAATATAAAAGACTGACAGAAGGATCTAAACTATCACTCTACTTTCATTTCAAGTGAAAAGAGCCAGTACTTTTCAAGTTAGAGACATTTTACTGTTAAGGCCCTTCTGCCGGGAACATACGCTACGGCCCTTCTGCTGGACAAGTGACAAATTACCACACAATTTGTTAGTCATTTTGCTGAATATGTGAACTTTTATTATCTTTTTCTTTTCCATCATTTTGTATAATGGACTAATAAATTGTCTAATGCGAGTTGAATGAAGTGTGAATTGAGTTTAAAAGACATTGAGAATCACTGACCTAGACAATAGATGAATACAAATAGGAAACCCAGAGCGTCAACACTTTGCCACCATCATTTCTTGACTTGACCTTTGACCTGTATCCGCAAAAAGATGCCCATTTGTCACGTACCCGGGTGATTTGTATGCGGATAAGAGAAGCACTTGCAATACAGTAGGCCTTGTATCACCAGGAGGTATGTACCCATTGGTCAACCCTCTAGTATGAATCATGCAGTGTAAGGAGAACCCGCTGTATCCATTTTATGTCAAGCCACCTCGAAAGTGGACGACTTTCACTTCCTAGATGTAATCTAATCACCCTTGTGCTATTTGAGTTTGTGTGATAGTCTCTTTTCTAGACTCTGCTTTTGAGTTTGATTTCAGGTTTTGTAAACATATTAATTTTTGTGTTCCCATAAACGTAATATGAGAGACAGGTACTTGTGGCTCTATTGACAAAAAATGCTTGTAGCGATTGGTCTGTTTAGAATTGAAATGTTGATATTTTGCCACAGAAATTCAGAGAATAAAAAGAGAAGAGTCTGTGAGGTAGACTTTGCATCAACGCGCTATCCTCTGAGCTTCTCTTCTCTCACTTTCTCCTGACCATTGAAGTTATTATATTCACTCCATAGCTGGCTCGTAGTGTATGCCCTGGGCTCGGCAACCCGCAGTGCCAGCCATCGCAGAGGGTACGAGACATTGTCGATCGTCACATGCCGATGAGACTGCTGCTGACAGTGTAGAGTCTCTCTCACTCTGGAGAACAGGTAGTTACGAGAGAAATATAATCTTCTGTGGCCGTGAACAATTAGAAGAGGACAGTGGATGTGGGTAGAGTTACTTGCATACACTGAGGTATGAATTCATCATCTGACAGTGGAAGATAATAAATTAAACTTCTCTGTTTTCCATGTCTGGGTATAGTTTTGTGGAACAAATTTATGAACATCTAGCGTGAGGCACAAACGTTTGTGATATCAGCATGGATTTTACGTCATTCGCAAGTGAAACCCTATGAAACAGCCGTTATATGGTGTTTTTGGTATGACGGAATAGTTGGAATATTATTGCATCGTTGCTGATTTCATCGCGGTGGAAAATAATTTATATTCACGCCAGTGATTGGCTAGGGCTTGAGCTGTTTGGACTTTCTCAACTAAATCAGTTGTACATTGTAAGTACTACATTTATATAAATTTTCTATGCAGTATTTCCAGTGATAGATTTATGCAATTTTGGATATTTCACAAGTGTATGTGTATTGCATACTTGTGTAGAATGAATGCAACTATATGCATACTTTACAGTTGCATACAGATTAAATTTAAATTTGACTGCAAAGTACAGAACTTCCATATTTATTGCACTGTACATTAAGTTTTTGACTTACACTACCATACACTGTACATGTAGATGCACTGAAAATTGTGTATGCATACACACAACTACACACACACACACACACACACACACAAAATGATGCAGACACAGACACACACAGCCAAAAAACTGGCACACAGACAACTACAAGTATGAAGACAAACACATTAAAGATTGTGTCAGGGATGTGCAAATCCATTACTTCCCTTCATTATCAATATCAAATGGTAGTTTAGTACTTACAAATGGTGTGTTGAAAGTCTGAGATCCATACGTCATGAATTTGTTGTTTTACGAGAAAAACTAATAACGACATGTTACCAGAATGTTGTTCTTTCTGTGAGTTTCAATTTTGCTCAAACTGCGAATCGCGGTTACTGTGCACCGTAGCAAGACCAGCGCAGCCCTCTGATTGGTTAACGGCTATCCCCTGCGCGACCTTTGGCTAACGGCTGATCAGACCATTTTGGAGCGGCACGTGCACGTTTGACGTCGCGGATTTTTTGAAATTGCTGGCGAGTAATTTGAAAAAGTATGAAGTTTAACCGTCCAGATTTTCACCAAAACTCAATATTTTACCCCAAGTCGCTATGAGAGGTGTTTATTTATATTAATCTTCACATTGGATATGATTTCAGCTGATTTGATTCATATAGATGTTTTTTGACGTGCAAATCAATGACACAATCTTTAAAGACACAGATACTGTATGGTATGCAATCTATCTTTAACAGGGATATCAATATTAATAGGTCAATTGAGGTCAAATGCCAAAATATTCCATGCAAGTTTCTTCCGGGGTTGGTAACTTTGCAACCGTAACTCATGTGTAACCAAATTTGAATGGTAGATGCTTTATATAGGGATCTAAATGTTATATTGAGGTCAAAGTTCACGTAAGTAGGTCAAAGGTCAAATGAAGTAAAATGTTATCGTAAAAGGATGGGACACATTATGGCTATCGCCCTGTTTTCATGTATGTATGCCACATAATGACATATCGTCGGTTGGTGGGCAGAAGGACCTTTTGTTTCTGGCAGAAGGGCCCTAACACTGAATTGTCTTTAATTTGAATACCATTAGCTTTTTTTTTTCACATGAAATAAAGTTGTGGGATATTTTTAGATCATTCTGTCCGTCTGTTAAGTGCAAATATCAAGTAAGGCAATATTTTTTAAATTACAGACAATTTACTGTTATGGCCCTTTTGCCGGAACATTGCTAGGGCCCTTCTGCTGGACAACAGACGATATGACACACCATATTAATTTCAGTGTATCAGGCATGGTGAAAAATGGTATAGCTGAAAGACAGT
>JZLH01S0007807.1:71735-82064 GCA_001188425.1 Eucidaris tribuloides
TCAAGCATTTCATTTGGTATGACTCCTTTTTTTTATTAATATCTGAGTCATGCTGCAAGTCATATTGTTACCTTCATTATTTTTCAGTGACTCTAATCACTATCCAGTAATCATTAAATCCAGTTTGTTCGTATCATCCAAATTGTTTCAATACTACAGTGAAACCTTCTATAGTGCCACCGCCAAGGGAAACAAAAGTATCTGGCCTCTATAGACAGTGCGCTATTGACAGGGGTTCATTTAATAGCATTGTCTCCAGGGGAATAATTTAAGTGGCCACTGACTGTAAACAGGTTGGCTTGCTAATAGAGAGGTTGGCCGCTATAATAATACGGTTTGACTTACATTGTGTATTACATTATTCATGGAATTTGCAAAATGTATACTGTGGCACCTCGACTTTGAACCCTTTGGGGACGACAGGCCATGTAGAGAAGCCCAGTACATCTCACACGGCCAGCAATAATTTTTCTTCATTTATTCATGGCCATAATCATTTCTAAGTGATATATCTTAGTTTGGATGAAAAACGTTAGAACATTTTCTGCGGGTTCTGTGAAAGCCAGTGTGCCTCTCAACATGACATGTGCTGGGACTTATGGGCAAGGGTTTATGAACAGACTACCTACCTGTACAGTATGAGGTACAACAAGCAAACACTCACACAAATCTTAGGTACGGCAGATTCCAATTTCACGAAACTTTTCACCTAATCCAGAGGCCTGTAACTACTAACTTCGAAATGTTCATACACAGGGGAAAAGAAGAAAAGAAAAAGAAAAGAAAGAAAGGGAAACAAGATGTAAATGGATTTTGCTTCCGAGTTGTGCGGAGAGGTGTGAACATGAATTGTCCTGTCCAGATGCAGTGCAATGAGCTATGCATCGGTGCAGTGCTCGTGGGCAAGATGTGCAAAGCTAATCTTATCACTATCCTTTCGCACGTGTTCACGATAAGCAATCCATGAGGGGCAAATCGCAGCGGACCGTATCCTTTGAAATACAAAATCCAAAACCATTGTTCTTGTGACGTCTCTCACAAATAACGCCCGAAGGTGGGATGTGCCCGCCGGCACACCAACAAATCCTGATTTTTTTTTCGTATTGCATTTAATTGCTTTCTGAGAAAAAACAAAATCTTTCTCTTGAGAGGCTTACTCTTTCTTCTCATAGAGTAATAATTATTTTACAGTGGCACATTACTGGATGCCGTAAATGCAGCTGCATTATGGATTGAAAAAATTCATGAGATAATGTCATTGAATTAACCACCATAATATTCATTCTAGCCTTGTCTCAACCACCTGAAAAAACTGAAAAATCTAATATTGTTTACATGCCATGCAGACAATACCCTTGCCAGATATGTATGCACTGTCCCACTCCGTGTGTGTTATTTGTGATCAAAATTCTTCCTGCCCTATCTAAGTTCCATATGCCACGAATAGTTTGAAAACAATGTCTTCAAACTGATCACACATTACAGTCCAACATACATGTAAGCCGCCAGGCCATTCCACACTAGAAATATTGGATATTTCCATAAGATTTTTTTATGATCTGCTACCTTCAAAAAATAAGCAGATGAAGATTTGTTTCAT
Source organism: Eucidaris tribuloides (assembly GCA_001188425.1). Taxonomy (NCBI): domain Eukaryota; kingdom Metazoa; phylum Echinodermata; class Echinoidea; order Cidaroida; family Cidaridae; genus Eucidaris; species Eucidaris tribuloides. Next base: position 73,336 of record JZLH01S0007807.1, read on the forward strand.
GGTAATCCATTGTACATTGTACTCAACGAGATATTGGCCAATATTTGTTTTTTTTTACTTAAGTATTTGGCATAATTCATCACTTCTTCCATGTTAAGGCAAAATAGTTTATTTAATGTAGGCCTAATATTATATGGATACTGCTCCATCCCATACAGACACACAAACGTCGCCTCTATTTCAACAATCCACAAGGAAAAATTCACTGGTTTGAAGCTAACGCACTCACGGCACTTTATAAGCTATATTCGATTAATAAGGTACATACCACAATTGCCAAAAGGCCCAAGATCTCTTTTGGCCATACATAATCCTATGTAATTCATTGATGGGGGAAAAAAAGAGATCTTTTAGTTTGTTGTACAGTATGATGGAAAATTGCCAATAACTTTTCACACAGACTTGTTCAAAACTTTTCCCACACGTCAGGAACCAAGGTTGCGCATGAGTGCTATCTGCAGTCACAGACTTGGTACATGTAATGATTGTTCAGCCACAATAAGCAGCTTATGTGACTACTGTTATCTTGTAAGATGTGAACTGTAACATACTATAACTCCAGGATTCATTGAGTACTCAACATTTACAAGTATTCTTGAAGTACAAAATATGGCAAGACCGTGGTTCTGTTTGATGTGTGTGTGTGTGTGGATGTGTGTGTGGTGTGTGTGTGGTGTGTGTGTGTGTGTGTGTGTGTGTGTGTGTGTGTGTGTGTGTGTGTTGTGTGTGTGTGTGATGCGTGTGTGTGTGTGTGTGTGTGCTGTGTGCGTGTGTGTGGTGTTTGTGTGTGTGTATGTGTATGGCATGATGTCGTTGCGTAAGATGTGTGTGTGTGCTGTGGCATATGTGGTGTGTGTGTGTGTGCGCATACGTGCATTATATATGTGTGTGTGTGGTGTGTGTGTGTGTGGTTTTTTGTAATCGCCCTCCAACCGTGGACGTTTTGGATTAATTTTACAGTACATGGACCACAGACGTACCTTCCAGGGGGGAGCCAACGTTTTTTTAGATCTGTGTATATAATTGAGATGCCTTATGCGCGGCATTAACGACCAGCCAAGCAGGTCTGGGGGTATTATACGAGAAGCACCGCATTTTTGGAGTGTGTACTGTAAATGTAATACGTCCCGGCAGTTGTCGAAGTTTTGTCCTCATTTAATACGTAAAAATTGCCATGTGTGGTCCTCGGTTAATTACCGTTAACAAACTACAAGCATTCACACACTCAAGCACACAGATACCACTTCAAATTATAAAACTGTACGTCCTCGGTCCGAAGGTATTACACGTGTGTGTGTTGTGTGTGTGTGTGTGTGTTGTGTGCAGTGTGTGCTACTGTCAACACGAACTTCAAAATATATGTTTCAGAAATAGTGATGTTTGGCGGCAAAATACGGCTAAATTGCTGATCAACACATCTGTTCAAAACTCCACATGTACAGTAGGATTTTTTTTAACAGACTTATCATTCACTATTAAATATGGCAATTTTAATAATATTTCTGCTCAAATGATCACTTATTTTACTCCAGGATATACAAAAATGAAGATACAATAGTTTAAAATAGTAGCATTTTATGCCAAAACAGATTGATAGTATACATCTTGAGGGAATGGAATCATTTTGTTTCTTAGACCTCCTTTCCCGCACCGCACTCAAAACAAAATCCACATGACCATTTAGAAGAATGATATTTTGGAGTATCATTACCAGCGGATAATGTAAGAGTTACCATAAGAGTTACTCTTAAAATGTGAAGTACTGGCAATAGTCCATGGCAGGTTTCGCTGCTTTTTAATATCATATACCTTCAGGCAAATGATGTCATACATTCACTTTCTCTAAAGATGCTCGCAGCACAAGATGCAACTAGTGCAATGGATTTCGCATTTGTCCGATTCAGTCTTAATGGCATGAATTAAACTTGTTTTGTAATTCTGTTTTTTTTTTTCTTTTCAAGTCCGGTACGGAGATATTGAAGCTGACCACCATTTGACCTCCGTGATGAGATAGGATTGCAAGGAATCGTGGGACGGGTAAGTAAGGATCTGGTAATGGACGTAGACAGGGGGCGGCCTCGCCAGAAACCACACAGACGACGACAGATGCTCGGACCGACACACATTACATACTAATAGGCTAAGCGATCAGAAGGACATTGTGACACGGTGCAGGATGCAAGAGAAAAAAAAAGAAAGAAAGAAGGAAGATGAAGAGTTAATTTGAGATGAGCTAAGATAGAACAGGATGAAGATTAGCGTATCGGTCGTCGCATCAGGCGTGGGAACAGTATTACAAGTGTACTAACCCAGTTAGCCATTAAGTGTTTGTACATATTTCAAATGAACCGTGCTGGCAGGGCAAATTTAACGGCAGGTCAAAGTGTGCACATTGATGACAATGTGTGCTTATGCCAAGTGGATTCAGCGGTGGAAAACAGAAGATGCACTCATTGCGATTATGTCTTATCGCATGATTGAAGAGTCAACTTCTCATATATATATTGACATTGAATGCAAATGCAACTTTTTAATCTTGTAAATTACGGTCTACGATAACACCGCCCGCCTACCCGCGCCGGCCCGTCCCCCGGCCGCGACGATACTTGGCCCGCAGCTCCTGCGGGTGGTGGTCGTAGGGTGCCGACCTGGCCCGCGCGCCCCCGCGCCGGGCCGCCAGCCGCACACCCGGCCGTAGAAGGACCCGCACCCCCCCCACACTCCCCCCCATGGACCCGCCGCCACCGCCGGGCCCCAGCACACCCGCGGACCGGGGCGGGGCATCCTCGCGAACCCTACATGCCCGGCCGCTCTCGCCCTACGCAGCCCCCGACATACCACCCACTCCGCCCGGCCCAGCACTCCCCCCCGCAAAGAGGGCCCCTGCGTCAACCTGCACCCCCCCACAACACCCCAGGCCCTACTATTAAACATAGTTTATTACCCTCAATTCTGCATTTTCTGAGTACAAGTTTTTATGATGTGTGTAGAGTTTACTACCTAAAGCCTATTTTACAATATATCAGTATCTTATATCAAGAAATGCACAACATAATCCTAAATATTAAATTCCCAGAAATTTCCCTAATGAATTTTTTAGAATTCTTTATTCCAGGAGGGCATTTTATAGACTTAATCATCAGAAGACATGCTATTTGGAAACGAGACAATAAAAGAGCTGACTTCTTTTCTTTGAGGTAATGAAATTCCCTGATTTTTACGTAATTTTTGTGGGCTTTCTCAATTTCTGACTTTTCCCAGACTGTTAAAAAAATCACTTTCCCGTTTTTTTTCTGATTTCTAAATACGATGGGAATCATGTTACATGTTCATTTACATTCTTTTACATGCATGCATGAAAATGATGGAACACTCTAAAACACATCTTGAATTTTACATGCAATGTACATACATGACATAGATGAAGGCCAGTTAAAATCACTATTACAGTAGTTCTTCAAAATCCTTTCCCTAGGCTTGATTTAAGCCTAAAAAATTGTGACAAAATAATGCTTTACTTGAAAGAATGACCATGCACAATTCAGTTACTCACATGTACAGCTGTCCATGTACATGTAGGCTGCTCTTACAATTTATGTAAAGTTCAAAACACAACTTATTCAAGTTATTTTGACCTGATAATTTTTTTTTTGAGAGTTTTAAGTCTCCTCAAAATCCCTATTTTCCCAAACATTTTCTCATCAGGATCTCGATCTTCCATTTGCCTAATACCCATTAAAAGAGCCATGATACAGGCAGTACATAACAAGCCAAGCACAACGATAATTGGTTCGGTCAACAGAGCCTTAGCCAAGAAACGAATTTCGCTACTTAGGAAAAAAAACCATTACTCTTCGTGGACTCTTAGTACGATCCATTTCTGACGAGCATCTGGGCACTTGCCTACTCACCCTTGCTGCCAAATATCTGTTTACTTTAATTTGTCAGATATATCTGCGAATGGCGTCAAAATAAAACAACCCGTAATCACGTGAGGCGGTGCCAAAGTGATTAATCGTGGGCATCAACTTGGCGGACAGTGGACGAAGTTTTACACCTAACGCGTCCCACAGGTATGATGGCAGTCTGCGTAATTGTAACTTGGACAATTGATACATGTATTCTATTAAAAACAAACTGGGAATAAACAAACACATGGCAATAGCCATAATGTGTCTGGCCCTTTTGCATGCAAACACAAGAATAATATGCAATACAAAAAATAAATCTGTTTTCAACTCATAATTGAGTCGAGACTTTTGCACTTCATTTCTTGTATTCATTTCAAACATATATCAAAAGCAAATCTAGATCAAATAACGTCATTAGATCTTCTAAATTTGCCCATGTAATTATATAATACATCAAAAACTGCAAAGTAAAAAAGCGCATGGCCACTAATCGTTACAGCTTTAATATCAACCATTTAAATTTTCATGTTCAAGTTCTTTCAACTTGCATGGAATATTTTATAACAGTAATTATCTAACATAGAATATGAATTGGATTAGATACATTGTATATATCGATCTTCCAGAAATTGAGCCAAACTCAGAAATGTCATGGCCAATTCCAGACAAAGTTTATTGGTAAGTGCACATACATGTCAAATTATGCAACATTCTTTACGAGTTCTGAGTCCTAATTACGCTGAACAATGAATAGCCACAGCCAACTGATTGAAAACTTTTGTATCTATACAAGCAAAGATGGAAACTAATGTAATTTATAAATGCCATGGTCACCGTTAATAGAATGTATTGCCAGGGAGGTGCATTTTATCTTACGCATGTCAACTTCCACAAAATAATTACACCTCATGAAGAATGCTTCCTTTTCCACACAAAACTTCAGTTAACAGGCTGCCTGGATAGTCACATACATGCACGGAATTTTGTTTAAAGTTAACTTGTTTAAATGTAGTCACAGCATGCAGCTGGTTGCTTTTAGGTAGTGTGTTAAAAGTGACTAAATGTTGGTTTGCCACCATGTTTTACTACAAAAAAATTCAGAAAATTTCAATATCTTGGACAGACTGGAAAGAAGTTTTCCGCATTCACTTCTGTTACTGTAAACTTCATATCCATCTCCACACATACTGAGATGGACAAATATTTTCATTTATATAAGTTCAGACAGCGCTTTTCTGTACCATAGTGTTCAAATATGTGATTACAATATATGTATCACGTACATGTACAGTACATGCAATATGCCAAAGTCTATCATCAAACATGTAATTATTCCATTACTTAATGGCATAACCAACAAGCATATTCATTACAATGTTTAGTTTTATCTATTTTCCCAGATTTTTTTTTATTTATTCTTTTTTCTTTTTTTTCCTTTTTTGGGGGGGGGGGAGGGGGGTCTAATTTTAAGACCATCCATCAATATGTATTTTGAATAAAAATTTCAAAAAGACGTACATGAGCATACCGGTACATAGTATTCCAAACTATTGGACAATCTCAAAATTTGGTTTCTCTTTAGCATTCAGTGTCAAGCAGGGATAAAATGGTTTACTTTGTAATCAAATTTATCATCATAAAATATGAGCAGATGTCTAGACCGCTACAACCAGTTTATATATCAATCAATCTGTTCTATTTCATGAATCTTTTGATATTTCACCATTTATTTATATGAATTATGCATTCTTGATTGGAAAACAAAATGATTGCCTTTTCCTCCAGCGCAAATCAAGGAAGTAATATACTTGAAATGATATATTATTTTTCCATTTTGGCCTTGTATATATCCATTTCCTGTTTTCCAACTGTTTTTTGTTAGTTTTTTTGTAGTCAATTGCTTTTATTGTATGCATTTTTTTTTTGTTTTGTTTGTTGGGAGGGGGGGGAGTGTCAGCATGAATATCGTTGGCAATTCGCACACAAGTGAATAGGCTTATTTTGTGAGTGAGCAGTTTAAGGGAATAATTGGTATGTTTTAGTTGTAAAACTGCTTTTGTTTCACATATTGTAACAATCCAAAGCCACTTTACTTGGGGACAACTCTCCCAAAGCCCCAATCCTACAGAGCGTCGATCTCGGGGGGTGATCGCCCCACCAATGAAAATATAGGGGGGGCAAAACATATCGATTTACCCCCCCCCCTCAATAATTTTGAAACTGAAAAAATTCATAATATGCAATGCAAATATATGTTTTAAAAAGCATGGAAAGCACTATAAAACCATAAAGTACTCAGCGGACCGCGATGGACGCACACGCTAATACGAAAAAGCCTGAATAATCAATTTGGCACGTTTCGGTAAATTTGAAAGGACCTCCTCCGAGTTTGTTGCTTCTCATTGGCCGTACTGAATACACGATCTGCCAGTGCGCTGCTGCGTGCATCGAACTGGTTTCGCAACACATCAACACACCCACGGGAAACGGAGCTAGCGAACGGGGTGACGGCCGTGAGTTTTGTTCTCATCAGGCCGGTCGATGGCCACGATTCAGTCCCTTTAAAATTCAAACATGTGAGCTAAAAGTAGAGTACTCAGGGTCACATATACATGGTCAATGGTTTACTGCCGTCTACACTGACAATAACGTGATGATTGCTTTGAACTTGTAAAATTGATGTATTCACTGCTGTTCTCAAGATTTTCAGTGCTCCGCAGGTATATATTGCTGTAGCAGAGCAACAGCCACACATGCGGCAGGAAGCATACACGGACCATGCAAAATCATATGCATTATCGCAACAGGAGACTTGATTAATTGCCTGAGTGATGTTTGTAAAAAAATCATGATTTGGTCAGTGACTTTTTGTCTAGACTTGATTAATTGCCCGAGTGATGTTTGTAAAAAAAATCATGATTTGGTCAGTGACTTTTTGTCTAGACTTGATTAATTGCCCGAGTGATGTTTGTAAAAAAACTCCTGATTTGGTCAGTGACTTTTTGTCTAGACTCTACCTTTCACTTTTACCACAATAGGTTTTTTATGCATTTTCAATGAGAAGAAAATATGTGTTAAATGGATGTTAAAAGTTCACAATCACACAATCCCAACTCAACCACTTGCTAGAGTTTTCAATGCAATCACGGGATCATGGGGCATGCACACATGGGGACAACTCTATACTTTTGTGTACAAAGTAACGAGTGGTTGTTTTCATGCAGTCGCGGCACAAGAATGTGCTCTGAAATTCACCTTTCTAAACAAAATATACTGAAATATTGCTCCAAATGGATAGTTTACCAATGACCTCAACATAGACTTAGTATAATAACTTATGAAGAACTCATTGCTTCAATTTCATTTTTTAAATAATTTTACAAAATTTCTGCCCAGCAGAGTCCTGAACAAAATTTTGTCCAGTTTCGGCGGGACTGGATCATTCAATCCACAGTCACAGTGCACACTTTGTTTGGTTTTTTCCAGTGTTGGGCGTATGTGGTCCGTACAGCTCTGCTCAGGACCACATACTTCAGTAGGTGTGATCACACCTACTACGTATGTGGTCCATGATCCACGTGTGATACATAGTAGGTGTGTGTGGGGGCATGTTCATTAAATTTGAGTGATGTACACCTAGAAACCCTAACAGTAATTCCAATAGATGGGACTACAGGCACCACCACCGAAACGTAGTGGGCATGTCGACACTTACAAGTTACAAACCCATCGAAACCACTGACTGTTATAGCTACTACAATAAACACAAAACAATATGTGAAATGTTATATGTAATGCTTGTCGTACAACTGAATGTAAATCAAACATTTACCTCACAAGAAACACGTCTCGCTCGCTCACTTCGTAGCCTAGATCTACACACGACTCACATGTGACCTTGCGCCGAGCCGCGTAGCTAGTAGCTCAGCGAGGCATTGCCGTGCCTCTAATCATAATGCCCGAATACTGTACACTATAAATTCCGGCGTAAAAAGTTTCTGTGCTTGCAATTAAAACATTTTTTTTTAGGGGGTGGGGGGGGGGTGGGGGGATATATCATCTGTAATAATATTTATACATTGATCAACGGGAATGTTTATGGATTCATTATTATTTTCAATAATTTGTTTTTAGGATAAAGACAGGTAAAGTTAGTCTCGTTGTGCCGTGGATGTTATTATTTTCAAATGTTGTCCAATTATTACTTCACGTTTTTGTTAGCTTTGGAATCATAGATTTCTTAGCAATCTGCTTTTTTCTTTCCAGTATTTATGTAGATTTTGGTAATCGTTTATAAATGAAAATATTCATGGAGCAGCATGTCCCGGTCGGGACAAAGCAGACATAAGTTAGGCCTTTATTCATTTATTAATTTAAATCTTGTTCAACTGCATGACGGTTATAAAACAATATGTTATTCCCTTGTATAGTTGACCATCACTTGTACTTCTGTTTCGATACTCAATTTTATCGATAATGACTTGGAATGCTCAAAGTTCTCACTAAACTCTGGTGAAGCACATTTATTTATTGTTTTGCTTAGAACAGCGCTTAGAACTTGTGAAGATCACACATGAAATAATTTTAGCCTGGAATCGAGAATTGCGGTGTGCCGTCAGTTTACAATACAAAATCAGGTAGTGTTTTCCAGGCTGGGCCGATGCCGTTGAATAAAAAAAATAGTATGACGCAGTCCTAAACAAGGGGGCGGGGGAATTTTCATCGGAAGTAAAAAAAAAAATAACAATAATAATAATAGTAATAAAAAAAAAACTTTTGTCAAGTTTTGTTAGCAGGCGCAGTCGACACACTCGGTCC
>JZLH01S0007816.1:0-2500 GCA_001188425.1 Eucidaris tribuloides
CCCCTTTTTCCTTTCCCAAATCTGTTACGTCCTTGAAAGGACGACCTCGTCATTTTTTTGCTTCCATGATAGAATAAGAAATTATTATAGATAGTCGACTTATCGTTGAATTTCAGAAAAGATCTCGAGATTGTATTAGCTACGAAGGAGGCCTCGTGAGGGTCGGCTGCGCGTGTTTTTGTATTTATGTTTGTTTTTGCGGACTCCGTGGTTGTACTTTACTACGTGCGTCTACCTTGGCGCCCAGACATGAACAGCGGACGGACCGTTTGGGCTACCACACCGGGATAGGTGTACGGAGGTCATCCCAGATGAAAGCGTCTGGGTTTCTCATAAGCCTCCCATTCCATGTCATTAGCTAATGATAAATTATAACGACGGAGCTGTTATTTGATTTGATACCATAACGTTACTGGCTGTACAGCTGCACGCCTCAATGTGCAAGCTTGTAATTTGTGTTGACTTTTCCTCTGTCTTGTACGCACGTGTACACACACATACTCACAAATGTACATACACACATACACACACATGTGCGGAAGCAAGAACCTACACACACCATATCACACACACACGCGCGCGCGCGCAACACCACACACGCATGCAAGCGTACAGTACACACCGACACTCACACACACACCACACACACACACACACACAACACAACACAGACACACACACACACACACACACACACACACACACACACACACACACACACACACACACACACAAAGAAACACAAGAGAAAGAAAGAAAGAACAAATAAAACAAAAACGAAATGTTAGAAATGAAAAATCTAATCCTTAATCTACTTTTTCCTTCTAGTAATCTTCCTTCTTCTGAACCTTCTTCTGAAATTGTAGTCAGCAGGGCGGTACTCCGCATGTCGCTAACTTTGTTAGGGCAGGTAGTACATGCTAAAGTGTGCCCCTAAAAATCTCCACAGATGTAGTTAACCCCTTGCACGCCAAAGAGCCATTTTTGCACATTCGTACAATTAAATTGAACAATCGTAATAATTATGTTTTTTCTTCACTTTTGCACAGGAGACGCTAAAAAAAATTCTCCTTTGCTTAAGTAACATCTATAGAAAAAAAAATCTATTTTCAGTATGACAAAAAAAATGTAAGCAAACAAAGAAAATGTGACAAGAAAATTTGTCATTATTATTCACTCAAAATAAATTCAGCGTGTAAAGAGTTAAGAAAGACTGTTGGTCGAGTGTGCAGTCCAGTGTTGTAGTCAAGACCAGGTAGTCAAGACCAGGCCATCCGAGACCAAGACCAAGACCAAGACCAGACACCCCGAGACCAAGATCAAGACCAAGAAAAAGAGGTCCGAGACCAAGACCAGAAGTCCGAGACCAAGACCAGCACTTTCCGAGACCAAGACCAAGACCAAGACCAGCATTTCAATTGACACTAATTTGGGCATGTTATGAGGATAACGTGACGTTGTTACTCAGCATTAACTGCCACAGTTACACATTGCAATCAGTCTGTAATAGAATTTTTTATAGATTTAATAAAATTAACATTTAATGAAGAACATTAAACAATATATTTTCATTGTTTCATTTGTCACTTACATGTAAAATGCCTCCCAATGTTAAATGCAAAATAGGCCTACGACTACGAGTCGATATGATGGCTATAAATTGCACAAACGGGATGAGAAACAATTTTTAGTTGAAAAGACAACTTTTTCCCATGAGCCCATTTGCCTGAGCTACTGAAATACAGATCAGATCAAGAAAATAAGTGTTGTTAATAATTTTATTTCTTTCGTTCATTAATGCTTTTTCTTCATTCATTCTTGATTTTCTTGTTATTTTCGTAAAATTTCTATATCTTTCTTCCCTTTTTCTCACTTTTTCATTTATTCTTTTTCTTTTTTTTCCTGTTTTTTTCCTTTCTATTACTATTTCTTTCATGCAGTCTTTTTTAATTTCATTCTACCCGTTCTTTTTCTTTCTTCGTTTATTTGTTAATCTTTTGATTCTTTATTCTTTTATGCTTTATTGGTTTTTCTTTCTTTCTGCCTCTTTCCCATATATTTCTTTCTCTTCTTCTTTTCTTTACTTCATCCTTTCTTTTTCTCTCTTCTTGCTTAGTTTGTATCTCTTTCCTTTTTTTTCTTCTTTCTGTTTTCATTAAATTCATTTTTCCTTCCTTCTTTCTACCTTTCTTCCCCTTTTCATTCATTCCTAATGTCTTTTATTGTTATTCCCTTATGTTCTATCTTTCTTCATTCCTTCTCATTGGTCTACCCTTCATTCATTCTCTTTCTTTTCTTATTTTATTCCCTTTTATTTGCAATCTTTCATTTTTTTTTCATTCTAGCCTTTTCTCCTTCTTACTTCTTTTATTTGTCTTTTTTGGTTCATTCTTCACTCTTTTATATTCTTGAATCATTTTTCTTTCATTCTACGTCTTTCCCATGTCTTCATTCATTTCTCTTTTTCTTCATTTTATCCTTTCTTTTTTTTCTCTTTTCT
>JZLH01S0007816.1:7500-12590 GCA_001188425.1 Eucidaris tribuloides
GGTAAGTTTTTAGTGCTTGCTTAAAAATGTCAATATCAGTCATAGTGCGTAGTGACATCGGAAGAGCGTTCCAGAGCTTTGGACCACCACAAGCAAATGCTCTGTCACCATAGGTTTTCGTTGTTCCAGGATTGAGGATGAGAAGGTGTTGGGAAGATGACCGCAGATGCCTTGGTGGGATGTACGGTTTGAGCAGTTCTGAGATGTATTCTGGGCACCTGCCATGGAGAGCTTTGAAGACAGTGAGAATGGCCTCGTAGTGGATGCTGGACTGAACTGGCAACCAGTGTAGATCTTTATAGGACATGTGTTATGTGTTCTATCAAAAGCAATTTGCTATCATGCAGCCTGGAATGGCCCTTTAAGAGAATGTATTTATTTTACTGGCGTCTGTCTCATCTGAGAGCGAGTCACCTAAAAGTTAATGAACAAAATTATGAAAACCATCTTGGAAAGTCAGACAATTATGATTGTGTGGAAGATGTCAGCTTATGTGGCACTTAGATTCTACAGAGTTAATGACGATGGAATACTGATATCGATCTAATGAGGAGAAAAAAAACAAGACTCGAAATTACAGACGGCACCCATCACTCACACTCCAAAAAGTCAAAGTCTCCCCCTCTCTTACAAATCTTCCCTGGTCCTTATCATTTCAATTGATACTGTTCTTATTTCTGGTAGTCCAGCTCTTGCCTTCACAGACTTACTGACAAGGGACGCATGACTAAATGCAGTTGAGATTCACACTGTAATGTTAGACAGAAGTTTTTGGCAAGCCAGCATAGTGTGAGAGCATAATGTTTCGCCCTAAGCATGTGAGAAAACAAATTCTGATTTCATTAAACTCAGATGGCAATTTCAATATTCAGACATCAGGACCGCAGCTAGAAAGGTGTATTTACACTTTGTACTCCAAATTGCTCCCACAAAAAAATCAATGTGATGTTGTTGGTTTTGACATAAAGATAACAGAAATGTACATTTGAAGGGAACTTGCTTTGTTTCTTTTGATCAATTTCTATCATTTCTTTGTTTCTTTATTTGGATATATGTATCTTCATTCATTTCTGTTCATTTATTTCATTAACCAAATCAGTTATCCGTTTATTTTCTTATCCATTCAAAATTTTCGCTAGTGTAGAATTTTGTGTGTTTGTAAACTTGCCCATCAAAATTTGCTGTACTCTCACCCACAAGGGAAACTGGGAAACTTGGCAAATATGCAGAGACAAAGGCCTGTACATAACACGTTAGATATACAACCAGAGATATACTATTAATGTCAGAGGTGTTTTCAGCTCAACGATTTAGTTGATGCGATAATGATTAGTGACGAATCTAACAGATGGTGCGACATTTGGATTCGATATCTAACACTTTAACTTCTGTGACTGCAGAAGTGGCCAAGCTGGACACATTGCAGAACCGGCTGGGGTGATTCCAGCGCACATGATGGGAATAACAAATGACATTATGTGAAATCAGCCAAACTTGGTACATGTTACATATACATGTAAGAATTTCTGCAAATGGATAGACATCGTGAGGAATTATTTTGAGAAAGATACAAGGTGGTTCATTTAATAATACACACTTCACATGCATTATTATTATTACAATTGGCGTAAAGCGACCTATCCTTAAAAAATTCCCTATACCCCGTCCTTTTATTATTTATTAACCATTTTATTATGCTTTATAGCAAACAAAACTGTAAATCAACCTTTGAATGATTTTTTAAGATAGTGTCAATTTGAGTGATATGGACTCTTGAAAATTATGCCCGCTGAATTTTATTAGAATGTTGATTTTTGTTTCTGCAGTTTAACACAGGACGATGAACAAACAACAAACACAAAATCCCGACCCTAATACCCTATTTTTCAATGGCCCGTTTAGGCCTTATTTGCCCAAAGAAAAAACATACAAGCACGCTTCTCCCGTCACGTCATCATTGCGAATTGTAATCAGACTGAAAGAATCTCAGGCAACCACCGTGTCATACCTCGTGTGACACTTGAAAAGATTTCTGTGCAATATCAAGATTAATTGCGAAAGAGGAAAAAATATAGGTTTCTTAATCAGCACCATTATCCTGAAAATAGGTTCAAAGTGGGCCACGGATAAAGGAAACCGACTTTTGTCATTTTCTTTGTGATTTCCACTTTGTCTAATAAGCTCCACAGTAAAATTACCAACCACATGCAAACATTATGTTTATTTCCGAGACTCAGTGCGAGAGGGGATGTTTGTTGCTGCTATCTTCTAAGGTATACTGCATTTACTTCAACGGAATGCTCCTTATTAACAATATATGTTTTCTTGTTTTACTCAGTAGATCAACTACTGGTATCAACAAGTTCGATTGCCTGATATACCGTGTAACCATTTTTGCTTGTGTGCGCGCCAAAACACGAACACACACACACACACACACACACACACACACACCACATCACACACACCAACACAACACCACACACATCACACACACCACATCACACACACCAACACAACACACACACACACATCACACACACCAACACAACACACACACACACACACACACACACACACACACACACACACACACACACACACACACACACACACACACACACACAACGAATTTACATTGTTTATCATTAATATAACTCAGTTGTGCGTCCCCATCCCAGTCATCTAATAATCGAGTAGTTCATCTTGTGTCATTACAATTGCAATGAAGTAGTTATATATAGGCCTAAGTTATATGGGTCGCAGTGCAACTGAAGGTGAAGACAGTACGAAATAGAATAAATAAATACACACACATAAATAAATGACAGGATTAAGGAGGTAATTGTGTAAAAGTAATAACAACAACAACAACAATAATAGCAATAATAATCATCATCATCTTCACTAGTTCTACTACTTCTACTACAACTACTACTACTACTACTACTGCTACTACTACTACTACTACTACTACTACTGCTGCTACTACTACTACTATTACTACTACTACTACTGCTACTACTACTACTACTACTACTACTACTACTACTACTACTACTACTACTACTACTGCTACTACTACTACTACTACTACTACAAGTAGTAGTACTATAAGTATGCTTCATAACGTGATGATTCTTGTTGTTTTGCTTGTGGAATGGATTTGCACCATAGACCAGTGGGTTTTTTTCCGGACGTGATGATTTTTTATCGCTTTTTTATCGCAGAATTCCGGTTTCGCCAACATTTTAACGTGGCGTCGCCCCTGCCTTGAAACAATGGCCAGCGCTAGTCTGTAGGCACAGACTTTATTGTGGCACTCAAATTTTACAGCACCTTGAGCCAAGACTAATCTTGTTGGTCAGTGCTGTCCGGAGCAGCTATAACACAGGGCCTATGGAAGTACTAGTCTGCAACACAGGTTGTTCAGACCCTGATTTGCGTAGAACGACGGACAAGGGTTTGAACCTTCAAACTGGGCCAGCGCAGTTCTAAAATGTGATGCAATAGTCGTGAGATACGGGACGAAAAAAATACTAGCTTGGAATAGTTGAGAATGCTAAAATGAGAAATAAGTAAGTAAAAAAAAAAACACGTTACTTCAGGTCACGAGACTCGCAAGGGGAATAATGCGGAACGGAAAGTGAATGAAGTTGAATGATTAAAACAATTGGTAATGACCCGGTAAGGTGTATGAAAGTCTAAAATTCTCATATTTGGAAGATCTCAAGGTCATTGAAATGACATATCTGAGTGGATTACTACGTTACAATTGCATGAATATTTCATGATACCCGCAGGGAAGGGGATGCCTGTATGATACGTTCTGGCTGTGTTTGTGTGCAGGTGTACGATGCTTTACGATGAATACGATTTTGATCTGATTTGATTTAAATTGATTTGATTATTTCATTTTATACATCAGTATCATGTAAGCAATGAGTTTGGACATTTTGAGAGGAATGATTTGACACTTGTGGTTAAACTGATTTTTACATGAATTTGCGGGCGAAATGTTTTTACATTCATGATTGACATGTTATGATAGTTTTCGTTGTTTTGACATCTGTTTTACCTAACACATCACACAATGAACAGCTCCTGTCATAGGTGTCGGACTCTGGGATGGGGGTGGAACTTTATTCCACCTAACAAAGATATAGGAGTTCAATTATCGGAGAGTCCCACCCCTCCTAAATTTCAGCGATAGTTCAAGGCCTAAGATTGTACTCGAAAAGTAAACCGCCACTTTGGTGATGATGCACATGTCATTTCCATTTTCTATATAATCGATCGACATATATAATATTGACTGATGATTGCTGTTCATTATGGTTTTCAAAATAACGGCCCATACATCTTAAACTAGAAGACATATTTCTACATTATGTTTATCCCTTTATGATCATAAATTGAGAGGGGGCATCTAAGCTGATCAAAGGTCGAAAAAATGGAAAGGTCAAAGCCACCGGCGTTGACATTTGATGTCCATGTTGAAAATTAATCAATTACACGTAATAACAACAAATACATCAGTCAATGATTTAATTCAACACTATTAAAAGTATTCATATTTTGTGACTGTGATCATTCATTTTGATATAATGTCTCTCAATATCCTTCCAAATAGTAGTTTATTTTGTGACCAGACAATATAATTATTATCACAGTATAATCGCACTGGGACCCCATGTATATGTAATTTTAACAGATCTTGCTGAATTGAAACCCTACCATTTTCTCCAAATCATCGTTTCTGTTATTTGTACATGTACTATCACTGTTTTACTTTTCATTTGTCTTGGTAAATGTATTGTTTTCGTTATGTTCGAATTCGGTGAAAAAACACACAATATGAATACCAATACTAATACCACTACCACTACCAATACCCTCCCTACTCAAAAGTAATGCAACATACACTATAATGCATGCATTTTGAGTTGAAGGGGTCTTTCTATGATGACGTCCTAATGAAGTTTATAATTGAAAAATAACAAATCATTTGAAAAGATATCAATGGACAGTCTTTTTCCTTCCTTCTCCAAGGCGGAGAGATTATCACATGCAGGTGCACCTACGGCAGA
>JZLH01S0007816.1:38918-47834 GCA_001188425.1 Eucidaris tribuloides
TCGTATTGGTATGTGTGTTGTCCTATTAATTCAATGAAATACTTGAAATGAAAATTTAGATGTACTTTATATATGTGCAGTTGTTCAGAATTTTATCAGTCTGTACGGTGTAAATGCTGTAAAATAATAAGCCTATTGAGTGCTTCAGTGCGGCCAAATGACGCAAGAACCATGGACTTTGAATTGAACCCACGTCCTTCTCACGGGAACGTATTTTATTTCTGAAGTTATTTGTAATAACAAAAATGATAACGTCTTATTTTCCCGGGGTAATCTCCTCAGTGACAAACACCGATCTCCTTTACACCAGTTGTGTGCGGCGGGACTCAAACTCAGTCTTTCAAGTGTGAAAGAACAGAAAAGAATATCCTCTACACCACGGCAGCTCCGCAAATTTTTTTCATTTTCATAACACGTTGACCCCATAAGTGATATTTCAGTATTTTTTTGTCCATTTCTTCGTCAGGTATTTCATACGTGATAAAACGCATTTTAAAAGTGTTACAGATTTGGTGAGAAGTATATTTGCAATGTTCGAAAAACCATGCTTTACATGTGTATTTGTTTTTGATGGAGTAATAACAGGGATTTAATATGTTGTATGTTTTCGACTTCATATTTTTCCCCATTTTTTCACGAAAAGAGAGAAATAACTTTGGTGTGGTATCGTGTGAAGGTATTGTGAGTTGGTACTCTGGACGAAACGCCATCAACGAGGACAATGAATTGTGAGATGTGAGATGTCGGATGTCAGATACAAATTCAACAACAATAACACACACATAATAAATACACACACCTTGACATAGTTCTACAAACACACCCTTGCACACATACTCATAAACAAACATGCACAAAAACACACCTTTACACACTGATAAATACAAGCATACCCTTGCACACATACTCATAAACAAACATGCACAAAAACACACCTTTACACACTGATAAATACAAGCATACATACATACACACACACATACATACATACCGTACATACATACATACATACATACATACATACATACATACATACATACATACATACATACATACATACCCTTACACATATGCATATCCATGAAACACATTGATATAGACCACCTCGTGTATAATCAGTTTGACAGATTATATCCCACGCAAAACACAAAAACACAAAAAGAAATTTCACAAATCATTTACAAGAAAACATTTTTTTTTTAATATTGCCATTGTACAATATTGTACAAACACACACACAAATGTATATCGTGCAAAAGGTCATACCAATATAGATACATCGGAAGTATGCCTTTTATTTACAAGTTGTTTAAATATTGCAACGGGGTTTGCGGAACAAGACAGGGTTTACGAATAAGTAACAAAAATAATTTAGGAAATAGAGTTGACGTGGTAATACATC
Organism: Eucidaris tribuloides; assembly: GCA_001188425.1. Classification (NCBI taxonomy): domain Eukaryota; kingdom Metazoa; phylum Echinodermata; class Echinoidea; order Cidaroida; family Cidaridae; genus Eucidaris; species Eucidaris tribuloides. The sequence continues at coordinate 40,321 of JZLH01S0007816.1, forward strand.
ACGATTAGAACACATAATAGTCACGAAGATAACCAAAATATGTTTGGGTGGAAACAAAATAACCTGAAACTATCAAATATGAGAATTATTGAAGAGATTTGTCCATAAGTACAAAAATTCGAGATGCGCAAATTGATAATTACGATTTAAAGAAATTACATATTTATTGCAGTTATTATGAATATATTAGAGGAGGAAACTGACATCGTTGTGCAGTTAGAATAATTTCTTTGACAATTTACATACTTATGGAAAATAAATCGTCTTCGTAAATCCCCTAATCCTCTGACATGATTGATTTACGAAATTAGTACGCGATCTGAAACCCCATCATAGTTTCGAACTGAAATATATATACAGAATACAGCACGATAATCAATAACTGTGTGAGATATTTTGATTTAAATGAATCTTTTGTCGTTGTTGTTGTTCCTGTGGTTTAAAAAAAATGAATACAAAATTTACACCAGTACAAAAGAGGATTCCCAACTTCGCTCTTCCGATAAAAGTGGAAACAACAACGCGAAAAGCTTTTGGACAAATAACAATACAACAAGGATACGGATCGTTTATTTTTAGCCTCAAGAAAACAAAATAATGTAAAACGTTTGGGGCAAGTGCTTACATAAACAGAGGTCAGGCGTTGTTGGATAACACCAAAGGAAAGTAGTTTAAGGGAAATGATATAATGTGCGGCAAGGTAGCAGGGTCATTAGCACTGAAGTTCAACCTTGGTTTCCGTATTATAGTTTTCAGTATGTGTCATTGAGAGTTATTTGTACGAAACGACCTTATAAAATCCAGAGAAGGATACTAGTACACCCCTTTCAAAGACGGGTTATGCCTCGACAGCGACTCGGGCGAGGTTACACAATACGTGAGGGATCCGCTCTTTTCTATAGGTAACATTGCACAACTTTTTCCCCTCTACCATTAGATACCAACTGATGACACCATTTAAAAAATGCTGGGCATTTTACTGCATCATCGAAGGATTAGATTTAAAGATGTAAATATCAGTAAAGTAAGAATTACATATTTTTTTTCAAATTCTCTCATTTCTAGTTGATCAATAGAGTCATTACTACAATTATAATTTGGCAACGAATTAATGAGTTGTATTCTAGACAAGATGAAGCATAGCAATTTCAGTCAAATCCACGTGATCACTACATTTGCGACTCGTAAATACGTGGGTTCTCTTACAAATAACACAAGATGTTTGTCCCATGTAAACCATGTCTTAGCGACACTCGACATTCGAATAATATGTATTTCATACATAGCACTGTAAAGTTCTTAGAATTCGATCATATTTGAGTTTTTAGATCGGCATCTCGAAAATCCCTGAGACATTAATAACATTACGTTGCACGTAACAATACGTTAACTAATAACAATGAATGATCACAATATACTATCATAACATTATATTACAGTTTCACGAATGGGAAACTTTTTTTTCAAATGAGCTGGGCCCGGTAAAAACAAAAACTTAAAATACATATCTTAACAGTACTGATCCTGTATCTCTTTTTAAAAGCAATACGAGGATAACTCTGCGATCTCCCTCCTTCTCTTCCACTCCGTTTTTTTTTTTTTTACATTTTTACACTGTTTGATCTTACGAAATTACACGTGTTGATTTAACATAAACTGAATTAAATATAAACATTTTTTAAATGTCTCAACAGGAGTTTCTTCTCCCGGACCGACAATAATCTAACAGACAACACCGGCACAACACTGGGCGATTACAGATTCAAACCGTCACCGAAGCGGTTTTCGAGAGTTTCGACATGACGACAGACGTTTGACATCGAAGTCAATCATTTATATCTATTTCAGCAAAGTTTACATTCCCGAGTTGTGGTCTTCCTGCATCACGGCCTCTCCGCAACATGGCCGCACAATCCTCCAAATAGTTTAATAGGCAGCATTTTCGATCATTTTAATAGTTTTGTCTTTCAACAGTTCTCTTTAAAGTTTCAGTTCGCAACACATGAGAGATATGCATCAGCAGTTGTAAACCATATAATGTAATCTGGCAAGTTCGCTTTTTAGAATCGACACTTCGGCTCTCAGTTTCATGTTGTCCTGCTCGAGGTAAACAGCTCTGAGCGCGATTTCCTCCTCCTTGGCCCGCCTGGCGTCTCGCGATCTCTTCGCCGCATCGTTGTTCTTTCTCCTCCTCTCCCAGTAAGCATTGTCCTTTTTCTCCTCCGGTACGGGTTTCACTTTCTTACGAGACGGTTCATCGGGGGATTTCACGCCCTCCATCTTCATATCCGGCGAGTTCGAAGCCCGCCTCCTCCTCGACGCCAACAAGGCAGACAGCCGAAGACTCGACATCGACGGCGACGTGCTGGAATTCTCGGCGAGAGGATAGTTGATCACGGCGGGATAACCCGCGTACGACACCGCTGACGCAGCTAACGACGACGCGTCCGGATAAGTGTAACCGGTTACCGCGGGCATCATCGCCGAGTAGGGGTACAGTACCCTTCAGCTGCGATGCGCTGACGATGGCCGAATACGTGAGGTCGAGTGGTTTACTCGCCGGCGCGGCCGGGCTGAGATCGTCGCGGCTCTTCGGCCGAGAGGGCCCGACCATGTTGGAGACGTCAAGCGCAGATTTCTTCTCGTGTTTGATCGGGGTGATGGATTCGATTCGTGAAACTGGTTTCTCGGATTTTGTCATCTTTGTGGCAACCGAATCCTTCACATCCATGCCTGCTTGAAATAACGCAACACCTGACCTGGAGACAACACGAGAGAAAAAAACATGCATTTTATGAATTAATTATGAAAAACAACGTTTCTTACAATTATTACATGTAAATACAGAAAACATGCACATTTTCTATACCAGTAACAACCAAAATCATCAGAGTGAACCTTTATATCAGATCCCTTATAAATAAAATATAATTTCTAATATTGCAGCAGTCGTGCAATGATAACAAAACCATCCACGACGACAAAATGGGCCTTATTTGGATAAAAAAGAGTTGATCTTTCTAAAACCTATTTCCACATCATATCTGTTCATATCGAAATAAATTAATTACCACAGGGAATAATGAAATGTCTAACAATAGCGTGCATGTATATATTCTACATGAAACTAGGTTACATGGAAATAATTTCTTCTCCAACCAAATATAGCACCCTCGTCCCAGAAGAGAGATAAAAATCATTATTCACATGATTTCACTGATAAAACAATACCCATTGTGCAATAAAACCCGTAAATGTCTAATAAAAGATTGCAATAGCAATTAATACAGCCATTTCTTCACTATTAATAGAAAAATGCGTAGGCCTGTAGGGGCACGTGTGTCTGTAATTAACGAATAATATTCAATTTCTTACCTTTATGTCGTCAACAGCAACACTTACAGCTCCGTGATGTAACTGGATTAATATCGCAGGCCAGCTGGATAGTAGACATCAATGCGTGTGGATCACCAAGTCACTGGCAGAACCAACAAGTCTCGAATGCACCACAATACGATGTAGCTCGTAAGTGAAACAGGTAATATTCGACTTATGATATTGTTAGAAATTTTCAACCGTTGTATGCAGACTCTTTCCAAAATTATGTGGGTAGACAAGCCTCTAACCGCCAACTGTCCCAGTCACAGCTGAGATGCCGTCTTTTTATCGCCGGTTAAAGACCCTGCACTTGTGACCCTCCAGGGCCGCTGGTTGTGACGTCGCGTTACAATGACCTCGCCACTGCGGTCAGTCCGTTCGTTGTGAGCGGAGCAGACGATAGGTGATTTGTGAATGAAGAGTCTGACCCGCGCTAGCCGCGCTGCGCAGTAGAGAACGACACTCAGTAGAACTTCTGCGCATTTTACTACTACTGCTTGAGCGGTAATGTCGACTGTGATTGCATGACGATGACTTGTCTTGCTAAACCAATCTAAGTCCAGCGGCAACTGTTGAGTGCACGGTGCGCGAGTTCGAATTATCGTAGAAAAGTCAAACTTTTCCACAAGCGATTAACCTTATGTATTTATTGTTAACTGGAACTGAATTTTGTAAAACGCCATACAATATGAGCCAAAGAAGCATTTTTTCTTCGTACTATAGCGGCACAATTTTGACTGCATCATTTTTAGTGCTTACTTGTACATTATTTTAACTTAGAACTGTTTTGGGTGCGCCGCTTTGTGCAAACTAGTGCTGCATTTTTTTTTCTTTGTGAAAATTGTGTAGATAAGTAGCAAAAAAAATGTTGATTCTGTTACTTTATTACAGTGAAAAATGTAAGAGCGTTTGAAGAAACATTCTAGAGTGCATTACCCCGAAACCGTGCCGTGTACCGGTAAGCAATATATTTGCCGAAATCCCCATGATCTCGAACGGCTAGTCTTCCGTTCAATTAAGAGACAGTAGTTTATCTCGAATTAATAGAGTTGATATTGTGATGCTTAACAATAGAAGATTTTACCAATAATATTATATTGCAACACTGAGAATTAACTCTCAACACATTTTCCAGGATAAATCATGGTAGTTATTTACTCTTAAATACGTTGTCTTTGCTTTTCATTTTTTAAAAACAGATACAGCTGGTTGAAGTTTGTTGTGAGAATATACTGAGGTAGTTACTGTGTGTTTCTTGTTTTAGTGGATGGGTAGGCATTTACTTATTTACTGTTTTGACGCGACCATTATTAATCAATTTATGTATATCTAAAATTATGTGTCTAATTTGCTTTCGTAAAATAGTGTATAACTATTACCATTCTGATGATAAACTTAGAAATGGACTTTCCTGAAAATTGTCTCTGTCATCACGATTTTGCCAGATACAGGATTAAGTGCTGGAACAGCATGCAGCGTTAAAATATGAGCAAATGTTGTTGCGATTCGAAGCAAGGGCGTAGGCTGGTTTGGGCACGGGGAGGTGCACATCTTGAGGAGGTGGAACTAAAGTGACATTGGGAGGTGCACATTTTAAGGAGGTGGAACTAAAGTTGAGTAAATCAGGCGTTGAAAGCAGAAAAAGTGGTGCAAATTTCGTTTTGCTTGCCGTGGGCGGAACTCCTATGGCTCTGCGGGGGGGGGGGGGGGGTTGCACGTGCACCCCCCCAACCTACGCCCTTGCGAAGTGTGTTCATACAGTACCAAAACGTATAGGATTCGCAATGTATTATAAATATGTAAATTCATGGACCCAAACTAATCAAAATAATACTAATTAATGAGTATGGGCATTCCGTTGCCCCTCTCATTTTTCCACCTTGTCAGTGCCGCCATCCTCAAAATGGCAAATGTAAAATCTACGGAGTTTCTGTTGTAATGGTGACTGGAATCATTCTCAGAAGTTCAAAGAAATTGCATTTAGTATTAGAATCACGAAGTTTTGTTTTCTCTGTCTCGTTAATTTACAATAAAAGACACCGAGCATTAGCCCAGAGAGTTCCACTCCGTCGCAATCAATCGTTCCAAACTTCGTCACCACCTCCCTGATCATTACGCATGCGTGCAACAATCATCTTCCGATTGGTCAGATACACAGCCTGAGCTCCAACTCAACGGCCAAACACAGATGGGGGCGCTCTATAGCTAGACCTCTCGACTATCTGGACGGAGGTTCTCATCAAAAAGAAACAATTTTACATCAATAAAACGTGTGGCGGAAAAGGTACTCTTTCTGCCAAATGTGTCAATGGATGAGCAGACGATATCACTATAAAGTGCTGTGCCTCGTGGAAACAATTTCAGGAGTATTACATGGCATTGTTGCAAATTAGACCATTTTTTTATGGCAGATTAAATTTACAGTTGATTTGATTTAATTTATTCATTCATTTCCCCACATAAACTAATACAATAATATAATAAATACTAACGTAAAACAAATACAATGTCCAATAAAAATGTAAATCTACATTTAATAGTAATATAAAGAAATACATCCGTGAATAATAGAACAAATTTGGAGGAAACTAACTTAAAAACTGTGCTTTTAACTGTTGAATTACTTTCAAATGTAAATGTATTTTTGATTTATATCAATATCAAATTTATTTTTGAAGTATTTGTTTCACGTTTGTATTTATTCTATCATTGTAATAAGTTAATGTAACGAGAATAAGTGGGAAATGAATGTTGTTCTACTGGAATTTGTAGCACTATATGATGCCGCATAAATGATAATATAAATATAATATTACTATAATAAATAATAATAATAATAATAATAATATAAAATAATAATAAATTAAGTAAAAATAAATAATAATACATAATAAAATAATAATAATAATAATATAAAATAATAATAGATAATGCTATATCTACTACTAACTACTACTACAATACTAATTAACTAATAAATAATGATAATAAAATAATAATATTAATATTAATAATGATAATAAATAAATATTGGAGGTACTCACTTATCTGTCACTATGAAAATCCGATATATTTAACATAGATCCTATAAAAAAGATAATATTACAAGACAACAATATATTTTAAAACATTGAAACAAAACAAACCAACGAATGCTTATTATTCCAAAACATGCATCTGCAAAGGGAATGTTCTTGACTGATATTGAGCAGACATGTATTTAAGGTATAACGACCGAAGAAGCGCATAATATTACTCAACTATACGGCTCACAGTTGATATTTTTATTTTTTTTTTTTTTTTTTGTGGTAACGTTAAAAGAATATATCTAATAATTAAGAAATATATTAGTGAATAGATATGAAAAATGTGGAGAACGCTTAATTAAATGGGCAGTGGCTTTGGAATTACTTTCAAATGTAAATGTATCTATTTTTGATTTATAATCCATACATCTTGATTTGTGGCAAATCCAACCACCCTGGTACTAAAAAAATTAAATGAAAGATTGTGTTAATCTCCGGAGAAGACAAATAGCATCTGCTGGAATGTCATCCATAAAGTTTATGAAATGTAAAATCATAGGTAAACTGAGTTCTGACTTTTGTCAATGTCAACTAGCTACCGCGGCTTCAAAAAATGAATTATGATTGTGATACTAACTACCTCATAAAAGAAGAGAAGAAAGACTTGTTCTGAAAAGACATAAAAGCTGCCTTCTTTTGACTAAGTATTATTTGAAAAGTACAACAAAAAATTGGTCCAAAAAACTGGGCTAACTTCTGGGCTCCACTGACAGGCTACTCCAAAAAATATATATATACCGTAAATAAGTATATATATATATATATATATATATATATATATTATTGATTATTATTATTATTATTATTATTATTATTATTATTATCATCATCATCGATCATTCTATATTATGTATTATTATCTTTATTGTTATTTTTCTTAATTCACCATTAGGTATGGCAGCATGAAAATCAAACACCAACAACACCAGTCTTTACAAAAAAAGCTGCTGACTTTACGTTTTTGTTTCTTCATTTTTAAAGAGTAATTGGTGAGGTATGTTTATGATCTGGGTAATGAGTCACACGGGTAATAAATGAAATAAATAATTC
>JZLH01S0007823.1:9886-21324 GCA_001188425.1 Eucidaris tribuloides
GCTTTGTAATTTTCGTTTCAATAGCCTACAGTTATTAATTTGCTTTGTTTTTGTTTTTTCCCCACTTTTTGTCATGAATAATACATCTATGTATAATGTAAGATTTTCTTCAATCCCTAATTCAGGTGACATAAGAAAATAAAAAATCATTGTTATTGTCATTGTCAAATCATTGTCATTGTAACTGTCGAGGTCATTCACGCTCAACGGTGGCTATTCACATCTTGTGGTTTCATAATGCATAGTCAACAGAATTTAGTTGTTAAAAATGATATCCACTCTATGCCAACATCGCAATTCTTGAAAATTCGACATTCTTGGACAAATGAGCTGAAACCTACATTGTCTTATGCCAATCACGAAGCTCTTTCTGTTGATACCATGTTTCTTCTCGAAAGCGCTCTACTCTTTTCAAAAGGTGTAAAAACCTTGGGTCCATTTTTGGCCCTTCGCCTACCTCGCTTGACTCATTTGCACTTTGAGATGAGTGAGTCTCGTGTCCCAGTCGCCAACATTAGTGCCACTTTGTGGTGGCATATAACCATTAAACAAAAGCACCACGGCCAAATGTGACAACCACATTGGCACTTAGGTATGTATGCCCCTCCCCCCCCCCACCCCTGTATAGCTGCATACACAAAAATAGATTAAAAGGGCACTCTTTCACTATTAGGCCCTTAACCCAGGTAACCTTTGGGGATCAAACAGCAGAAAATCAAGAAAGGTATCAATTTATTGTATGAGATGAAGATCTGCAAAAAAAAGGGGGGGGGTCTGAAACCCAAGAAAGGAAAAGATGACTGACAAAATTGAAGAGAAACCCTTAAAGGAGATGTTCAGGGATTGTTCGATCCATTGACTCGAGAAAGGACTCTTACATGTATACAGCAAACGACCCTCCACTTCCTTAACTAATGACAAGTAATGTCACCAAAACCAAAACGGAACAACGAATATGACAAATTTACTAAAACCATGTATGAAGTTGCAAAGATATGGGGAGGTTCTGTTGGTAATGGTCAAGTTCTGACTTTGAATCTAGTGACGCACAGAGACAACTCTCAAGAAATAGTGAGAAGGTTCAACAACCTGGTGAACGGGATTTGAAATCAAAATCCATTCACAGATAGTGGACACATACAGACAAGTGATGATTGACTACAAACTTCAAACTGTGCTAGTGGAGGCAGGCAGAAGACGAAACAGTGATTCTGAAATTGCTCCAGTATCTCGCAGTCGTTTGACTCCTCATCACAGCTGTGTACCTCAGAAAGAAAAGAGATACCTCTGAAAATCAAAGCTGAGCGTGCAGAAGTCTGACAGCAAGCTAAGACTCAACAGTGCGAGGTGTCTGATGTATATTTACAACTGAAAAATGGCAAGCGTGTCACACATAGTGGCACCTATACATGATTTTACAGTTTTGAGTTCGACATGTGAGTGACCGGTAAAGGGTGGATAATTCCAGTATTTCTTGCAGTAATGATAATATTCTACAATGGAGTTTATTGGTGAAAGTTTTAAAGCTATATCAATTAATTTGTCTATTTCATACAATCTTTGACTTGTTTCAGAAAATTTGTTTTGATGAAGTTATGTGATTCTGAATCTACAACTATATGTTTTCAAATATATGTTGTTGATAAAACATTACACATTGAATGTTTAAACTGGTCTACACTATATTCTGTTTGTTGAATAACATTTACATTTAATACACAATAGATGTCTACTTTTGTAACTCAGTGATATGAATTTATATATATATTATATATGCCTGAGGATCGTTCATCGTGAAACCACAGTGCGGCGGGCAAGCGCAAAAGGTATAGATTATAACGCTCTGCCAATAGAGCATCGAGCACTTTCGCTGTGAATTGATCTATCTCACGATATATAATAGTATATATATGCATATATTACGTGCAATCTGTGCACAATATCATCTGCAGTTGCATCTATTTGTACATTTTCCCTGAAGGAGACGAGATTGCTCTGAAAATTTGGATAATATAAATTATGTTGGTCATTACTAATTATTATTCAGTCGGTTTTTCTGTGTTTTCATCTTTGTACCAACATGTGGATACGTATTTGAGCATCAAAGGTCCATACTGGTCTCATCAAAAATCCTGAACATTATGATCCACAACTGCAACAGGAGATCATTCTCTCATGTGACATATCTAAAGGAATCAGTAAGTCATGAGACAAAGTGAAGAAAACAATCATATTCGTTTTGCACGCTTTACAAACGCAGACAAGAAATACCCATAGATCGAGAAGGAAGAAGAGAGTGTGTGTTTTGCCACTTTTTTTCAATTCTACTCCTACTCCACTCACATACAGGAGTAAAGATTACAGTGTTCCATCTTAAAGTAGCAAGGCTCAGTGCAAAATACAAATCAGTTAATTGACACAAAATGGACAAAAGATCAGAGAAAGTCGATCATGTTCGCTTGGGCACTCTACAAGTCAGAAAAAGTACTCAGACTGAGGCAGAAAGACAGACAATGCAATCCACAACTCCCTAATGCAACTAGGTGGCAACGTAAGCGCTGACCTAAACATCCTTCTTCAAATTTAGGCAAGGGGCACTCAATTAGTTAGTACATTCTTCTTTTATTAAAAGAGGTTGACAAAAGAAGTTTACAATAATGATATACTATGGCTGGTACTGTCAAGCATCAGCGGGATCAGCAAGATTTAATCAATTAAGACACTGTTTACACCCACCAACACTACTGATGTCAGAAGTTTTCTGGACTGGCCTCGTATTATCGCTAATACATCAAAGATTTGCAATGTTGCAAGACACTCCAAGTTCGACACAGAAAGACAGAAATTCACCTGGAGTTGAGAATGCAAAGAGTCTTGTTCAAGTACTGAAGGAAAAGTTAACTACCTCCCAATTTTGGCATACCAAAGTCAGATAAACATTCATCATGGAAACACCCTGACTACACAAGAGAATGGCATGCTTCTTTCTTTCTTAAAGATAAAGACTGTAAGATTAATGAGTGTACAATTTTCTTTTCTTTACGTTATTCTTTAGTCTAGATTGATGATGGAGGAGGAATGGTTCGGAGCTTCTACAAAGAAGAGGAAGACTGGGAGAAGAGGCATTGTTGGCGGATGCAGCAATGAAAGCCAGCATGGAGTTTGGATGCACAGGATGCAGAGAAAGATGCCCATCAATGGGAGAAAGTTTTCTGCCTTCAGAAGCGTTGAATTGCATTTGTCGGGCATAAGCGTACGGCCTAAAAAAAAATTGTTGTATTGGCATAACCGACGACCTTACTTTTTTTTCTTTCTTTGTATTGCTATCGATAGTATCATATAGCATATCGGCTGACTTGCGATCGCAATTGAAACCTGGAAGTGTTGCGGACAGAACAGCGATTATCCACCGTATGCGCACGTACACATACTTCGTGCACTTCTATGGAGCCATGCGCTAGCTAGCCTATAGCCTCTAGCCGCGCTAACTACATGTAGCTAGGATGATCGAGCTGTTACCTCAAATGGCGTCTTACGCAGTAAAGGTAACGGCAACTTGGGCAACAATATATTATTCAGTGTCCTCAACTTTGGCTTAAATGATGTCATTGATGAACTATTGCAAGAGAATAGCGGCTTTCGAATTGGCCGATTGTAGGCTTATAGTTTATAAAGTGAAAGCATTGGCGCTGATATGGCCCTATTAAAGAAAGAAAAAAAAAACACCGCCCTACCTACCACTATTTTCAGTGAGCTGTTACTCAGTACAACTTTTTTTTTTTTTAGACCTAAGGTAATTTGATTGGCAATGATGTCCGTGGTTACGCAATCATGTGACAGGCAGTGGAACTCACCACTGAGGATTACAAGGCATCAGATGGGCTAGGAATATCCAAGCATTGGATTGCATTTGTCGGCGAGCATAAGTTTGATTGCAAATAATGCCGCGTGGTTACGCAAAACATTGTGATATGCAGTGGACACTTCACCGCTGAGGATTACAAGCATCAAGCTCATGATGTTACCACCACGGACTGAGACAAGGCCGCAGCATTGACAGATTCTGCTGTGCCATCTGTTGATGATGCAACATCATCCTTTCACTCACCATCATTAGCCACAGCAACTTCAACCACCCCATTCTTGGCCACGTGATATCTTCTGTATGACTACATGGACATCATCTTCATCAATGTCTTCAGTTTCATTTTCTGCATCTTCTGTGACGCCAGTTACACCTCAATCATCAGGCCGCCAGCATTGACAGATTCTCGCTGTGCCATCTGTTGATGATGTACATCATTCTTTCACCTTATCAATCATCAGCCACCTCATTCTTGGCCACGGTGACATCAATCTACATGGACATCATCTTCATCAATTCTTCAGTTTCAATTTCTGCATCTTCTGTGACAGCAGTTACAACCTCAGTCATCAGTGTCTCCAGTTCAACATCTACCTCACATCATTCTCATCTGCTATATGTACTGCTAAATCTTCCCATAGAGAATCAACGTACACTAGGAAGAAAGTAAGATATTCCGAAAATTGAAAATAACAATTTAAAAAAAAAAGAGGATTTCTCTAAACCCGACTTATCGTAGCATCCCACATTCCAAATCAATTATGTCTCTATCTTTTCCAGCTCATGCTTCATAAAGTTTGATTGCATATCCAGCTGGTTACACATCATTGTGATATGCAGTGGACACTTCACCGCTGACAATTACAAGCATCAGATGGGCTAGGAATATCCAAGCGTTGGATTGCATTAGTCAGGCGTAAGCGTAAGTTGTGATTGCAATGATGCCCATGGTTACGCAATCATTGTGATATGCAGTGGACACTTCACGCTGAAGTTACAAGGCATCAGAATGGGCTAGGAAATCCAAGCGTGGGTTGCATTTGTCGGGCGTAAGCGTAAGTTTGAGTGCAATGATGCCCGTGTTTACGCAAACATTGTGATATGCAGTGGACACTTCACTGCTGAATATACAAGGCATCAGATGTCATGATGTACACCGAGACTGAGGACAAGGCCGCCAGCATTGACAGATTCTGCTGTGCCATCTGTTGATGAGGCACATCATCACATTTCACCTCACCTATTCAGCCACAGCAACTTCAAGCACCTCATCTTGCCACAGTGACATCGTCTGCATCATCTACATGGACATCATCTTCATCAATGTCTCAGTTTTATTTTCTGCATCTTCTGTGACGCCAGTACAACTCAGTCATCAGTGTCTCCAGTTCAACACATCTACCTTCACAGCATTGTTGTATCTGAGACACACATTTTTATTAGTAGATCTATGTTAATAGATCTAGTCCCATATGTTACAATCTATCCAACAGGTTGCAACAGATGATCTAAGCTTTTCAAAGACATTTGCCATTCCAAAATCCCTTGATGCAGAACTTCACAATGGTACATTCATTGAACAATCAACAGGACTGTCTACGATCAATAACATAGACACTGTGCAGAGGTGCGATAAATTGATGTATCCAAATATCAAGTCTACTCTGAGAATATGTGCTTGTTTCCCACTTACAAGTACCAAGTGTGAGAGGGCCTATAAGCATCCTTCAACTGCTGAAGACGTAGCTTTGGTCTACGTGGGACAGAATCGATGCTCGTCATCAGCCCTCATGTATATTTATAAGGATATGTTGTATCAACATATCTGAAGTAATAGACATATTTGCTCGTCTTCATCCAAGAGACTACTCTACTATACAACACAAATCACATTAACTAACACGTATGAATAACCTTTGTGTCATATTTGTATAACAGTGAAAAGTAATCTCTCAGGAGATCAAAATCAGAACTAGACTCAGACTTTTTACTATTTTCAGTCAACTTTAAACAAAATATTCAGTCGACATTCACCAACAAGTTTACATAAATTGGAACTTAAACGCCAAACCCCCAACTGCCTAAACAAAAACAAAACCAACATAAGTGTTCAAACCTACAGCTGAAAAGTATGTCAAAGAAATGTCATGGTATCGTGCATTATCGGCACACTTGGTTCCACTCCTCGAATATTTTGATACCTACTGCATCTTGTGACATTTGTGTACAAATGAATCTCATACACATTCACCCTAAAGGCGTATTGACGCAAGCAAAGTACTAAGCGAGCAGGACGAAAAATCGAAGTCTGTGGCCGAAAACTTGATCGAATATTTGCTATTATTTGCATATGGAAGGTAGTGCATTTGATGGCCTCTTTTCAGAGTGAAGATTTGCTGCGTACAAAGATGATGCTCGCAGATTTTTGAATGAATTTGGTGAAGATGACCTCTTCAAAGAAACGAAAAGAACAATTTACATCGAACACACCAAACACTGCTCAGGAGTTTTGGCATGCAAACCAATGAAACACGATGCTTGAAACCAAGCTGAGAGGACTAAACATGCCAAAGGCCACAAATTTCTACGGATCTCTCAATGCCAGAGAACTCAAACATATATTTTGCTAAGGCAAATCGGAAGGTGTGCATTTGATAGGCTCATTTCAGCGTGAAGATTTGCTGCAACAAGATGAAGTTCACAGTTTGTGAATGAATTCATTGAAGATGACTCTCAAGGAACAGAAAAGACACAAGTTCACATCGTACAACCATGCACCTTCACAGGAATTTGAATATCGAAGCGGGATGCATTTGATGAAGGTATCAAGGGCAAACGATGTTGCTGCCTACACAGATGATGTAGATTTCTGGACGCATGCGCAGTCAAAACTCCCTGGCCTATTGAACGAAAATTTACAAACGAGTATTACAGTGCGCGTAGTGTTTTGTACACGCGTACGCTTAACACGGCGCGTACTGCGCGCGCGCCGAGTCAGGGCGCGCATTTCTAAAGTAAACGCGTACGCGTGTGAAAGGTAGTTTGTTTACATTTTTTTTTTCCTGAAGGGGTATTCCCCCTTTCCTTAATTCTGCGCGATGGCTGAACACAAGTCATGATCAATGATATTGAGTGCCCATATACCGGGAGAGAGTTTCACAGGGGAAGGATTGTATTCTGGAACATGACGATGCTCTGTTAACCAATAAAATGGATGCCGGAATACATGGGTGTCAGATATTTTCGGGCGAAGCGGAAAACTGACCTTTTCAGGTGCGGTGTGTGAATATCACCCAACATCCGCTCATTGCGAAGCGCGAAAGGAAAAGGGAGTGATAACATTTGAAACCTTTTTTTTATTGAGATGCATGCTAGAAAGCTACATCAAATTAAACAGTTTGCCATGTCCCACGATTTCATAGAATAGGCCTATTCCCACCTTGCCACGAAATACCAGCACCTGGATACAAAAGTCATTAGTCCTGCAAATGAGGCGTGGAAGACCTTTCCAACTTTTTGGGAAACCAGCATAAGAAAAAAAAAAACCAAACTCCCAAACCACCACGAAAAACACCTGCATGAACACCCCAAACCCAAAAATAACAAGGGCGTAAGTGGTGCATGTGTACCCCTATGATCTAACAAATCCTATTATCAATATAGAAATTATTTATTCATCATGAGCAGCATGAAAGTGACAATGGCAATATATTGATTAAACTATTCGTTCTTTTTTTAGAGTATAATTATAAATAATAAGGCTGGACTTACTTGAGATGAATTGGGCAACGTTTCGTCTACTTCTGTAGACTTTATCAAGTGAAGTATTTTGAAATGCTGCGTTGCCTAGTAGTGTCGCGACGCATCTCGGCGTTGTAAACAGGAGTCACATCAAGTAAGTCCAGCCGTATTATTTATGATTATACTCTAAGTTATGCTACTGGATGAATATTCGTTCTTTTGTTTCCTCATTTTGTGTGTGTGGGTGGGGGGGGGGTGGGGTGGGTTGAGGTGGGTAGGGGTATGGTGGTATGGATATTACAAATAGGCGACGCTTCGACTTGAATAGTCATTTTTGGATGTGGTGGCATAACCAAGGACCGTGTCCTATGTATATTATATGTCAGAGACTCCTGGCTGTCTTTCAGACTTTCTCTCACAGCTTTTGTTGCCTGAGGGAGCTTTACTCTTATTCTTACTGACTGACACAGCTGCAATGTGCTTCGTCTTCTGCTACTGATGACAAGTACCTTCCTTAATTTTGCACTTGTCAGAGGTTTGATTGTTTGTACCACATTTGCAACAGCTAGGGTCTCTTTCTTTTGTCTCAGTTTGCAGCACTTTCTTCTTTCCCACTTTGGGGCGTATTATTACGGGATATTTTGGTCACCTTCTGTGTCCGTGATTATACTGCTTGCAGATCACAGAAATGTGTTGTTTGTAAAACATAATTGTAGGAAGGAACTGAACTTGAAAACTTTATTAGCAAATATTGTGAAAATACAAAACATTGTAACAAAGTATGAATATCACATCTTTGGTGAAAGGGGATCACAAAGTAGCATATAATTGTAATACTGTACTAATGGCTCCCTCTTTATGTAAAGTGATTATAGTCTGTGGTCAAAATACAACTACAAAATTAAATACACAAAACAAACCCAATGAGACAATTCAGGAAAGTAGTGGTAATGTTGCAAAATTCCCTATGTGAAATATATATTGTAGAATATATCTAAAATTCTATACAGTGAAACTGGTCTATAATGGCCACTCAAGGGAAACAAAAACATGACCTTTATAGACTGAAGTCTGCTAAAGATGGGTTCTATGGCCACTGTAGACAGGTTGGTTGCTATAGAGAGGTGGCGGCTGAGACGGGTTTGACTGTATATTGCAAGTTCCAACAATTTAATATTCTTAGAAAATGTAACGTTTTAGTGCCTTTCAAAGTGAACTTGGTGATGACTTTATATTTATGCCTTTCAGTAAAGCATTCCACACCTCAGACCCGCAAAATATTCTAGTTTAAGTGATATGAGCAATTCTACAAGCCCTACAGGAATGCTAAATGATGAACAAGTACTCTCTGGAGAAAAATAAGATCTATTTCTTGCATTGTCTAAGTAATATGCTTCCCTCATGGCCTCAACTGTATCAACCAGAACACCCACCATTAATAAGTAAACTAAGGTGCTATGCACTGAGATTGAAAACCTAGCTGACTTCCAGGCTATGTGATTTTGTATTTCTCCAGATAACATACTGTATATTTTGTTTCTTTCCTCTAAATAGAAAATTTCCTTGTGAAAAGTAATTTGTTATTGGGGGAGGAAGTAAGATTATTTAAAATGCATGTATTTCTTGCCACACTGGTGTTAAGATAATGTCAGTGGATGATTTGTAAAATTTATGTCAGTACATGTATAAAAAATACAAATAAATAACCTCTAAAAATTAAGCATATGTCTTGATTTATTGAGATTTTTTATATCATTTACTTGTGTTGTGTGTGTATGTGTTTGTGTGCGTGTGTATGTGTGCGTGTGTGTGTGTGTGTGTGTGTGTGTGTGTGTGTGTGCATGCATGCATATGTGTGGTTAATTAAGCTGCTAGTAGGACATGACAGGGATAAGGCCAATATCAATACTGACTTTAGACATTTTAGTCCACCTTCTGTAATAACATTTGATAACAATATGTTAAACTTTGTGCATTAAACTATTGTAAGTTTGAACGAACTCTTAAATAACTATTTGGGAACAATCGAGGGTACATTAAATATACTGGTATCACTGGAATGATTGATTGATTGATTGATTGATTGATTGATTGATTGATTGATTGATGGATGGATGGATGGGTGGATTGATTAATGGATTGGTTGATTGACTGATCAGTTGATTGATTATTTGAATGATTGATTGATTAATTGTTGATTGATTTACTTATTGATTGATAGATTGATTGATTTATTGATTGATGAATGGATGGATGAATTGACTGATTGATTGATTGATCAGTTGATTGATTTATTTGAATGATTGATTAATTGTTGATTGATAATTACCGGATTGGAGTAATTGATTGACGTTTGATTGAATTGATTGATTGAATTGGACTTGACTGGAACTTGACTGTACTGACTGACTAAACTGATTGGATTGATTGATATGTATCTGGTTGATCAGTTGATTTATTATTTGAATGATTGATTTATTAATATTATTGTTGATTGATTTACTGATTGATGGATTGACTGATTGATTGATCAGTTGATTGATTTATTTGAATGATTGATTAATTTTTGATTGATTTACGGATTGAGTAATTGATTGATTGATGCTTGCTTGATTGATTGACTGATTGATTGATCAGTTGATTGATTTATTTGAATGATTGATTAATTTTTGATTGATTTACGGATTGAGTAATTGATTGATTGATTGATTGATAGATTGATTGATTGATTGATTGGTTGGTTGATCAGTTGATTTATTATTTGAATGATTGATTTATTAATATTATTGTTGATTGATTTACTGATTGATTGATTGATTGATTGATTGATTGATTGATTGATTGATTGATTGATTGATTGATTGACTGACTGATTGATTAATTGATTAATTGAATGATTGAGTGAGTGAATGATTGATTGATTGATTGATTGATTTATTTATTAATTGATTGATTGATGGATTGATTGATTGATTGATTGATTGATTGGTGTGAATTCGTTTAACCTATATTGGTTTAACAACTTTTAATTCCGGTGGTTCATTCATATTCACCTTGGAGAAAAATCTTGACAATATCTGTATATGTCGCGACCGACGATGTTCCATAATTTCCATAAAACTGTACCAGGACCAGAAGAAACTTGTAAATTTGATCTGTAGTGCGATAAATTATATTGACATCAGCAAAAAGCGGACGTACAATAACAAAACATAAACAATGAATGATGCTCCCCAGTCCCCGCAGAAACTCAGATGACACAGAAATTCCTTGAAGAAAACTTCCTTTTGTTCACCTGTTTTGTCGATGTAAAATAATATTTATACTTGTTCCACTGACTGACCTTACCGATATACATATAAAGTACATTAACTGCCCTAATTAATTATTGCCGAGTTTGATATACGAAGAAGTTTCAACGGTCATCGCCATCTTGTTTTTCTGGGCTGATCTGATATTTTTTTTTTTTTTTTTGTGAAAACTCAAAACTGAATATGATGCTTGTAATGCGACCGTTGCGACGTGTTGAATAATTGGCTGTACTGGAAAAATGATTGGTAATTCGTAACTTGAGGGATGAATGGATTACTGCCTATATCTGGAACAACAGATACGAAGGGGAAATTATATCCTGTTTATTTAAACCAATGGGGGAGGCCCGGGGGGGGGGTAGGAAATGGACAGTTTTGACGACGAACAAAGCCAAGAAACAGCTAGGTCCCACTTCTTGTCAGTATAGTAGATCATTTAAATCATTTGTTTGATCAGAAAACATCATCATACATCTTAAAATTATGATTAGTTATGTTGATATGTGCATAGACAGATACTC
>JZLH01S0007823.1:32406-86279 GCA_001188425.1 Eucidaris tribuloides
AATTTGCAATCGTTTGCACTAGGTTATGAACCATGGACCGTCCTCGGTTCAGACATCGTCCACGGTCTGATAGTGGAGTGTCAGACTTTCGTCCGCGATTGACGGCATTTACATACGCACACACACACACACAAGCTTTGTTGCTCATCAAATTTGTAACACCTTGTAAAGATGTATGGCACAGTGAGTGAGCAGCACCCCTTCACAGAATCCTGGATACACCTGTATGTCCAGTGTGTAAAGTGTATTTTTAGTCCATAATGTGGTCATCAACCACCTTTAGTTGCAGCTACCCCAACAAGCTGGAGGTGATTACAGACAACTGTATCACCAGACAGAGAAATATTGGTAATAGAAAGAACACCCCAAAATCATTACAATGTGGCAAGAAATTTGAACTTAGAAGACCTCGTTTTTAGAGGAAACAATTGTACCAACTATCAAATAGTAAAGAAGAAATCCTCTTACAACCTGTATTATTCTAACTGTCTAAAGTTGATAATGTACTAACATTCTTAAATTCTTAACAAATAATGTGAAAGAAGTAAGCCCGTTGCAGGTGGTTTCATCGTGTAATGAAATTCTATTTGTGCAGTTGTGGTTGCTTTGATGAAACCTACATGAGTTCACCTCAACCAGATGTTTCTTCTGAAAATGTGTAGTACCAGTATATGTGTACTTGTAATTGTGTCCTGTAATAGTATCCTTCGTAAAGCCATTCACTATGATGCATACGTCTGTGTGTCAGTGTGTGAGTGCACACAACCTTTTAGAAAAAAAAAATTAATTACTAGTGTGTATTGCTGAATCTAGTGGGGGAATCCATTGTTGTGTGTAGGATTTAGGATTAGGGATACTACTCGAAATTTCTCAAACTGCCATATTGGACATTTATGTGCAAATTATTTACAAATAAGTGTCAAGAGTGGCATATTTGCCACACGTGGAAGACTACAATGTGCCAATGATTTGTTGGTTGAGCTGATGGTAATTGAAAAATGGATAGAAACAACATCTATGCTTATTATATTGCTACTTAAACTTGAGCAGCTCTAAACAGTGGAAAAGGGAATTCCCCAATTAAGCCTTTGCCGGCTGATTACTTGATGTAGTACTTCCTGTAATCCTACTATTCACTGAGAAGAGGTAATGCGTTACTCAGGTATTTATGGTGGCCTGTGCATGATGAACTTGCTGGTGGGTTTGGCCAAATTAAGCTGATCCTTTATATACAGTAACCTGTTTTCCCTGGAGTGTTAGTGTTTTCTATTTTTGACCAATATAATATCCGGTTAGCTAATATACATGTACATGCAAAAGAAAAATTATTATTATTTCCTAGCATGGATCTTGGAGCAGTTACAAAAACTATCATCAAACTATCATGGTCATGGTATGTCATATTCCTCAGAAGAATAAGGCTATTTATTTCTAAAACTTGTTATAATGCCTTGTAGTTTCTTCTTTAGATAAGAAATCAGCGTGACTATCCCTGTTTTGTGAATAGTAAGATTACAATCTTGAATTTCTTTGCTGAGTAAAATGTCATTACTAATATTTTCATTCAGATTCAAGGATAGAAGCACCAGAAGTTATTTATTGATGCGTCAAAATGTTATTTATGTGTACATTTAGCTATTTATTTATATATATATATATATATATATATTATTTTTTTTTATGCAGGATAAAGGTTAGATGGTGTGAAAGAAGAACCAAGAGAATCAAGACGATCAACTAAGAGGCCGCATTATGCTGAAGAAGAAGAAGATGAAGAGGAAGAACAGCAGCAGCAAGAAGAGGAGGAGAGTGAAGATGATGTCCCATTATCTCACAGGTATATATCCGATTCCTACCCCCCCCCCCCCCCAAATCTTTGAATCAGATAAAGAATCACCACATTGATAAATTAATGGATTACCCTCTGATGTTATCCACACAATTTGCAAATGGACATTTTGTTTTTGTTGTTCAAAATACCAATAAGTTCAATATAAATTCAAAAATAGCATACTCTTGTGTTGCAAAAAGAAAGGAATACTTGTACAAAAAAAACTGTACAAACAAAGAAACTTGGAATAAAGAGTGACTAAATGCCTTAATTAGTAGTCCAGCATACATGGCTTAAATTAATTGAAGGCCATGGACTTTGATGCCCTAGTGACTGGCCTTAATGCCCGTGGCATTGGCCTTGGAAGATTTTTGTGCCCTTTTTAATTTTCCCCATGATTTATGCTTTAAAGTGTGAATGGGCTTTATAGTAAAGTGACCTTGCTCTAAAAGTATCAAATTTTAAGGCCTGAGCATACCAAACTTCATCTATGTTGTTTACTAACTAAGCATTACTATTGATTGCATCACTTACAATTTTTACAGGAAGGACAAATCAAAGAAAGTGAAGTCTGAGCCGCCTCCAAAGAAGGAAAAGAAGACTAAAAAGAGGAAAAAGGAAGAGAGTGATGAGGACTTCGCAGCAGAGGACAGTGAGGATGATTACAAACCACTGGTATGCATAATTTGCTTTATTTGGGTATATTTTTCTCTCAAAGCGAGGGTGGAGTTTGTGCTGATGCAAGAAATGTTCCAGTTAACACCTACCTTGGGTGGTGTGATTCACAGAAGCTATAAGCAGATTTGTAACTAGCACAATGCGAAAACTGATATACGATAATTTATGTATGAAAATATCTCGTAATTGAGCACACAAAAAAAAACAATCAAAGACTGCAACAAGATAGATATATTAACTATGATGTGTGAAGTTTTGAACATGTATCCATTACTGACCATGAGATGAATACCAAATGACCCATTTCCAAGAACCATAACAGTGAATGACTGCTTGTATTTAGTTGTGGATCAAGGATATTTATAACTGCAGTATTTGAAATTCCTGTCATTGACTGTGATTTATGAATTTTGGACCTGTCATGTTGTCTCTAATTTATGCTCAGCTCAGTCATCCGTGAAGTAATGGATATCTCTCAATATTCATCCAAAAGTGACATATACATTCTAGGAAAGTAACATTCAATACTTCTAGTAGAATACAATTTCCTGCTTTTGTGCATTTTGCATGAGGTAAAGAATTACATGTTCATGTTATACTTGATTAATCTCTTGTTTTCGATAAGCTGTATCTGCAACTTGTAAATCAGGAACACAATGCTTGAATAAAATAAACACAACACAAAAAGTAAGTTCCCCCTTTTTAAAAATACCATAACTTTTTAACAAATTGGTTTTGAGCCAAATAATTTTCCAGGAGGGTTTCTGCACTCATTGACTAACTTATGTGTGAGAATGTGATAGATCCATCACATCATGCATGAGTGAGCACATATAAAAGGTAAAATGGTCACTTTTCGAAATTCACAAAGGGTCATTTGGGGGGATTTGTGACACAGGATGTAGACAAATTCCGTTTTTGGTGAATGAATTAGTGCTGTTTTATGTTAATCGTCTATCGTTTGACCCCCTTACACCTTTCCCGGCACGTTTCATATATTTTTACGGTTCAGTGTGCTCAATTTACAACTCTTCATCCTTTAAAATGGTAAAATTTATAAGTATATTGGAAAAAATTGAAATCAGACATTTTTTTCAGTAAAATGTATCGGGACATGTCATACAAACATAAGAGGTTGTAACCATGTCATGGTTGAGTGAGCACACTTTATTGATAAAGCAAAAAATAACATTTTTAGTATTATTTTCACATAGTAAATGACTCCTGTGACTGTTAAAAAGTGACAATTTTGCCTTTAATGCGTGCTTACTCGTGCATGACTTCACGGATCAATCACATTTTGACAAAGAAGTTAGTCAATGAGTGTAAAAACACAACTGCTAAATTGTTCTGCTCAAATTTGTTTTGTTCAAAAGTTATGGTATTTTGAATAAGGGGGAACTTACTTTTTGTTTAGTGTTTATATATTACTGTAATGTAGGTAATGGAATTACATGTAGTATGTAAGCAGTATTTTTATGCCTTTGACATGATTCTATCCATTTTTCTCAACAGGCTAAGCAGAAGAAGACAGAGAAGACCAAGTCGAAGACAAAAGAAAAGGCTGACAAGGGTAAAAAAGACAAGAAAGGTAAAAAGGAGCCCGAGGTGAAGAAAGAAAAAGGAGGAAGGAAGAAGAAAGCGGAGGAGGAACACGAGGTTTGGGAATGGTGAGTTCCCAAGTTCAGCATTCTGTAATGGTGGAAATTTTGTGTCCGGTGTTGTGTGCGATGTAGAAAGTGTCTCTCTAGTGCACTGTTTGTCATGCTTGCAGAAGCAAAGGTAGTCAGTAGTCACCCATTAGTTGTATTACAAGGTTCTGTCACAATGTTGGAAGATGTTTGTAGTCAACATTGCTTCGGTGAACTTGTGAACAGAAAAGTTAACTGTTCATAACAAGTGCCCTGTAGAGTGAGAAAAAGAAAACTAGGAAATTTGTGCATTGAATATTACAGGTCAGAAGTCTGTAATACAGCCAGTATAAGACGGTTTGATTTCCTTGATGAAGTAATTGTACAGAATGCCGTTGTTTTACAGCGAATTGAATGGCCTTTCATATCAAGTATGTAAATCAAAATCAAACAGACACAAAGTACCAATGATTTTTGGTTTGAGAATAATATGTTCGAGAGTGTCACAAAAAAGTGTGTCCAACGAGCAAAACAGTATTAGAAACTTTACTAACCGTTTTTTGTATAAACCTTTCACAAACACATTATCTGAAAAAAAAGATGTCTCTCACATCCTTTTTGGAAAGGCCAGCTGTCTTTATTATGCCTCCGCCCCGTAAGGGAGCCGGAGGCAATTAATGTTTTTCGGGTTGTCCGTCCGTACGTCGTTCGTACTGTACGTCGCGTGGTACCGTGGTCCGTAGCGTCCAACTTTCTTTGTGAACAAGATTACTGAAGTACCGTTGGAGGGATTTTGATGATAACTTGGACCAAGGTATGGACCACTAGGCAAGCGATGAATTGATTAGATTTTTGGACAAATCCGTCGAAGGGTCAGGTCAAAGGTCAATGAAACTTTGTCCCTAAAATGCCATTTTCTGCCTATAGACTCCAGTTAGGAGTGCTCACTGTTGATAATAATTTGTGGTTGGATTAAAGAAACAAAAGACAAATATTTAGGTAAGTCAGCAGGGGTGCAAAGGTCAAGTAAGGGTCAAAGTTCAATGAACTTTGTCCGCAAAGTTATTCCTGCGCTATAACTTCAGTTAGGAGTGCTCACTGCTGATGTAATTTGGTGATTAGGTTCAAAACAAAAAAAACAATATTTTTGGTAGACGTCATAGGTCAAAGGTCAAGGTCAAGGTCAAAGTCAATGAAAACTTTGTCGGCCAAAATGACATTTTCTGCATATAAGGTTCGCTTAAGGAGTGCTGCACGTGCTGTTTGTAATTTGGGCAGTTAGGTTCAAAAAACTAAAAAGGCAAATATTGTAGAGGTGCAACAGGGTCATGGTGAAGGTCAAGGGGTCAAAGGTCAAAGAACTTTTGTCCCAAAATGTCATTTCCTGCCTATAGCTTCAGTTAAAAGTGCTCACTGTTGATGCAATTTGTGTGGTTAGGTTCAAAACCAAAAGAAAAATAATTTGGTAGAGTCATGTGGCATCAGGGTCAAAGTTTCAAGCTGAAGGGTCAAAGGTGCAATGAACTTTGTCCCAAATGCATTTTCTGCCTATAATTCAGTAAGGAAGTGCTCGTGTTGATGTAATTTGGCGTTAGGTCAAACACCAAACGACAAATATTTTGGTAGAAGTCTAAAGGAGTGAGGTCAGGGTCCAGCGTCAAAAGGTCAATGAACTTTGATCCCAAAATGCCATTTTCTGCGTATAAGTTGCAGTAAGGAGTGTTTGATGTAATTTGGCGTTTAGCTGCTACAAATAGTGGGCGCACATGGCGGAAGGCATACCCATCGACTGCGCGGAGTCGAAAGCCTTCTCTAGTATTAAGGATCATTTGCCATCAGTGACCTTTCCTTACAGGTGCATCAGCTTTCATGTTTTGATTTATAAAATGTTTTCATTTGCTGTTCTTTTTATGAACAGGTGGAAGGAAACACCACATCCAGAGGGAGTTAAGTGGATGTTCTTGGAACACAAGGGACCTCTGTTTGCTCCTGAATATGAGCCTCTCCCGAAAGGTGTCAAGTTCCTCTATGAGGGTAGGTTGGACATACAGAAAAAGAAACATTTATAAAAGACATGGCACAGTGTAACATGCTTCTTGTACCTTGTACCTTGTACCTTGTGTTGAATACTTCTGAACGGTCCTCTAGGAACTATGACTGGAAGTTATAACTTGAGGATACGACGAGAGTGGAGTGGTTATTACGGTTTTTGAGTGATTACACAATGTGGGTAAGTATTTGGGATGATGCAGTTTTGAAGGCCATGCTGGATGTGATATCGACGGTCCGCTGGGGAAGATCATTCCAGAGTTTCACAGCCTCAGGGAAGAAGGATTCTGCAAATGGTGTTGATGAGCATTGGAACACGGCGATTTGTTTGTTGTGTGTTCGTCTACTTCTTGAGCTTTTCCTCTGGATATGATCATCGAGTGGGAAGTCCAGCTCTGAGTTGAGCATCTTGTGGAATGTGGTTAACCTTTGAATTAGGCACCTTTTCTCTATATTGTCCCATTTAAGTGTTATGAGCATTCTGTTTACACTGGACCAGGGTGTAAAATCTCCAAGGACGAACCTTGCTGCCCTCCGTTGTACTTTTTGTAATAGGTCCTTATTTTTCTTGGTTCCAGGGTTCCATGCCGATCTGGCATATTCAAGATGGGGTTGAACCGTGGACTTGTACAGATTCTCTTTCACAGTCCTTGAGCAGGAGGAGAAATTCCTTTTAAGGAAATTAAGCATTTTGGTTGCTTTATTAGCAGCATTGTTAGACTGCTTATCCCACTTCAGATTGTTCTGGATGATGATTCCTAGGTATTTGTTCTCGCTAACCTCTTCCAGGGAGCTGCCCATCATCTGGTAGTTGGTATTACCGGGATTTCGTTTCCTGGAAACTCTCATTATTTTACACTTTGATGAATTAAACTTCATTCCCCATTTCCTTGACCATTCTGATAAATTGTTGAGATCAGTCTGGAGAGTAACTTCGTCCACTTGGGAGAGGATTGGTCTGTAAATAATGCAGTCGTCAGCAAATAACCGAACTGTTGACTTGACGGTCTGTACGATATCATTTATATAAAGGATGAACAGATGCGGTTCTATGATCAGTTGAATGAGATGTCCTCTACTGTAGTTCAGGGTTCCCAGCCCATCAGGGAAATCAGGGATGATTATTTTATTTTTTTCCAGTCAGGGAAAAGTTGGGGAATTTGATAAGAATGCCTCAAATCAGGGAATTTTGATTGGCCCAAAAAATGGAAAGTAGTCAGTCAGACTCTGTTATATTTTTTGCATATCAAAGCAACATAGAAAACATGTGAAACTGGAAATGAGTTGAAATAATTATCATGGAATTTTGAGACTTCATCAGGGAATTTTGTTTTCTTGAAATGCTGGGAACCCTGTAGTTGTAGGACAGATCGCCCTGTCTCTTGTTTTTGTTTTGTAATGTGCTGAAGAACTACACAGAGAACCTTCAACAATACTGACAGGTTTGCAGAAAATGAACTGGTGGTGGTCAAACTCTGAAGATCCGTTTTATATTCTGTTTATGTGATAGGGTTTCTGGAACTATCTGGTTAAAAATGTTTTTGTATTTAATGCCACAGAATTTAATCATGTGATTCATATCTGGTGCATATTACTTTTGGTTGAACATGAACCATATTTGAGATATGTTATTGAAATGTCTTTTTGTGATAATTGCATCATGTGGTTTGTAAGCCCTCTTCTAAAGTTGAGTGGAAGCTCAGTAAAATATATATTCAAATAAACAATGGATGATGGTGTGTTAAAATATTACATGTATCTGACAGAAGAGCTGGAAATTATGGAACTGCTGGTATGACAGAACAAAAATCTTTATGTACTACTGTCCCAACAAGGCAATGTTCTTATTTATTTTTTTCTCTTTATTTCATTTGCAGGGAAGGAGATGAAACTAAGCGAACCTGCAGAAGAGGTAGCTGGCTTCTATGCTCGAATGATAGAACATGACTACACAACGAGGGATGTCTTCAATAATAACTTCTTCAAAGACTGGAGAAAGGTACATGTATAAGCTATGTGATGATGAGAATATTCAAGTTTTACATGTTAAAGATAAGTCATTTTAAAAAGCAGCTGTGACAGCAAGGGCAAGATTTTGATAAGTTTAGGGAATGTGGAGAGTTGTTTTATGGGAAAAAGGTTTCCTCTGAAGAAGAAAGGAATGGTTTATAGGAGTTGCGTGAGATTGGCAATATTGTGTGGAAGTGAGGCATGGTGTTTGAGTGAAAATGAGATAGGATTCTGAAAAGCACTGAGCTGAGAGAGCATTGATGAGAGTAATGTGTGGTGTGATGCTGATGGACAGGAAGACTACTGAGGATTTGATGCAGATGTTGGGTTTGGAAGGAGCGATGGATCAGATGGCAAAGGCGATTGGAATACATTGGTATGGACGTTTTGAGGGGGGATGTTGATCATGTTTTGAAAAGGGTGTTTCAAGTGAATGGTCAGAGGGGAAGAGGCAACCAAAGAAGACATGGAAGAAGCAAGTGGTGGAGGAGAGTAGGAGGATTGTATTGAAGGAGGAGGATGCACCAAATAGAGTGAAGTGGAGGGATGGGGTAAGGGCAATTTCTGTGAGTGTGAGGTAAATTTGGCCACCCCCGTAATGGGTTAATAAACCTTATTTAAAATATGGATTACTTACTACTGAATTGCCATTGACAGTGGATTTGAAATTTTGTTCATTCTGCCATAGGTGATGACCCATGAAGAGAAGGAGAAAATCACCAGCCTCAAAAAGTGCAACTTCAAGCAGATCCACCTCTACTATCAACAGAAATCAGAAGAACGTAAAGCTATGTCCAAAGAAGAAAAAGCTGTGAGTATTACTACAATTGCTTTGTAGCTCTTTGTACAACATACTATTTCTAGAATGATAAAATAACATGAGGGTTTATGCTTGACTTTTCACATCAATCATCCCAAGAATCATTTGCTCATTTTATAAGTAGGCAATAAATGCCTTGGCAGAGTTTGGGTGTTTTTAAAATGTTGTTAAGCTGAAATATTTAGAACTAGAAACAAACTAACTGAATTTGTTATCACAGAATTTGTTTGAATTTGCAATGACACAGCTTACATTGTAAGAGTAAGGTACAAACAGTCCATTTAAACGTTGATAAATCTCAACAGGAAATCAAAAAGAAGAACGAAGAAATTCAAAAGGAGTATGGGTTCTGCAAATTTGACGGTCACAAGGAGAAAATTGGTAACTTCAGGGTGGAGCCTCCTGGTCTGTTCCGAGGTCGTGGAGAGCATCCCAAGCAAGGCATGCTGAAGAAGAGGATATACCCAGAAGATGTCATCATCAACTGTAGCAAGTGAGTTTAAAAAATGAGGATATGCTACTTTCTGGTGATCCGTAGCCGAAACTGTTTGCCAGAAGATGCACGAAATGTGACCACTTGCCAGATGATGATTAAAACGTTGCAGCAGTAGTTTTAGACTGGAAAAGTCTTGGTTGTGGTGTTTACTGAAAGGTCATTTATGAATGTTTTCAAAATCAAAAGTCTAGTGACAAAATAACTGTCTAAAGTTTGTGTTCTAGGATGTTTATTTGCCCATCCAAATGCTATTGTAGGTCAGATATCAAAGTTTGACAAGTTTTTGAAATGGGGCTTTCACAGTGTAATGTGTTAAGTTGTGTCTTTAAAGGTAAATGATGTGATTTGGGGTAGTTCTCAACTTGGGTAAAACAATTGTAGAATCAAGTAAACTATGCAAGAATTCTACAGTGAAAATTTTGTGTCAAAAGTTTGACTCATTCTAAAATAATGTCCAGGAGTATGCCTTGTGACAGACAAATCTGTAGTATAGCTTTCGATGTGACTTCATTCTCTTGAGCCTTGAGAGAATTAAACTGCTGGCCTGTTCATGCTTGATTCTCCTTTAGTAACAAACTCAAGACAAATCCTTCGAGCCAGAAGATCCACTCCAGCTGGTGTATATTTTGTATACCTTTCAACCAGTTTGGTCCTGGAGGCATTTTTCATTTTTTTCAACCATGTCACTGAGCTTTAATGTCCTTTTTATTTGGCAGAGATTGTAATATACCTGAGCCCCCTGCTGGACACAAATGGAAGAAGGTCATCCATGACAATACTGTGACCTGGCTGTGTTCATGGACAGAGAACATCCAGGGAGCCATCAAATATGTTATGCTCAACCCTAGCTCTAGAATAAAGGTAAAAAAGTGGTAGATTTTTCACCTAAACTCGGTATTTGTCATATAAAAACTTGTATATTGAGTTATTGTATTAGTGGGATGGGGGAAAACGTAAGGATAAAGCAACATAAGTATAAAACCTTTGTAACAAAGGTAGGCCCCCCCCCCCAAAAAAAAAAAGAATTAAAACAAGTACAACATGTTGAAATACTGGTGGTGTTGATCTACTCTACCATCTTGACACAACGTCAAGTATATATGAAATTACATACTTGCATTTTACAAATTGCCAAGTCATGATGTACCATATGTCCTGGGTTAGGGAAAGTATTGACCATAATATTTAAAACATGTATAGGTATACAGCATTTAAATTCTATAAACAAATCAGGTGTAATATATGATTGTTTATTTCAATTTATGGTTTGTAAGTGTGCTAAAAATCCTCAAAGTGTCATTAACAGCTGTCTCAAGATATCAAGATTTTATCCAAATGCACTGATAAAATATGATTGGTACTGAATTTTGTTTCAATATTTTTTACTTTGTATGTGACTTCTTTAGGGAGAAAAAGATTGGGCTAAATATGAGATGGCAAGGAAGCTGAAAGAATGCGTGGAACGAATCCGCAACGAGTATAGGGAGGATTGGAAGAGCAAGGAGATGCGCGTCAGGCAACGTGCCGTAGCACTGTATTTCATTGACAAGGTGAGAAAAAAAAATCCCTTCTGGAACAAAGGAAATTACAATATTTGCATTTTTTTGTACATAAATAGAGAATTTTAAGTTCTGATATGTAATGTCCTATACATGTTTTGTAAAAAAATGATTTACCCACATAACTCAGTGTTTACTTACCTACACTCAAGTATAAATTTTGCCATGTGTGATTGAAATTTATTTTTACAAAATGTCAATGATTTGATTATTGTCCACACATATTTCTGTACGAGATTGATGTCATCACTTTGAATCTCTATAGAACTTGGTTTTAATTAAAGAAGTCAAGGAGAATGTATTTCATGTTATAAAGGCTAGCTCTCCATGAATTTTGATGTTCACAGTAGTGAGAGTACACTTGGGGATACAAGTTGTGCTTTTAATGAAGTTTGAACAGATAGTCACAATCTATATTATAATGCATAGATTTTCCAGCAAATTTAAAGT
Source organism: Eucidaris tribuloides (assembly GCA_001188425.1). Lineage (NCBI taxonomy): Eukaryota > Metazoa > Echinodermata > Echinoidea > Cidaroida > Cidaridae > Eucidaris > Eucidaris tribuloides. Next base: position 43,931 of record JZLH01S0007823.1, read on the forward strand.
TCATCTATCAGATCATATGGTCAAAGTTAATTTTGTGTTTTTTGTGTGTGTATGCAGCTTGCTTTGAGAGCAGGTAATGAGAAGGAAGAGGGGGAGACTGCCGACACGGTGGGTTGCTGTTCACTACGTGTCGAGCATCTGGAGTTGCACGAAGAGAAGGATGGCAAAGAATTTGTTGTCGACTTTGACTTCTTGGGTAAAGATTCCATCCGCTACCAGAACTCCGTACAAGTCGAGAAGCGGGTAAGTGAGAGCAGGACTGGCAGAAGTTGAAGGGGTTAGGAGGGCAGTGATGGCAAAGCATCTGTATGTAACCAATGTTTGTCCCACCCCAAAAAGAATGAAACAAAGCTAAGGTTACATACAATTTTTTTGGAGGGGGGGGGATGGGGGTAGAATTTCATTTCTACAAAAGTTAGACTTTCATATGACACTTAGAATTGGGTGGTTTGCAAAAATTTCATAGAGGGGCATATATTTACAAATATAGATAATGTGTGTGACCCCTCTACCCCCCCCCCCTACCATTAAAAAAGAAATCTATATGACTATGTGTATATAGAGACTAAAATAGCTCAGAACCCAAGACAACTGGGGCACCTAACATTGATAGATGGCTGAAATCTTGCACTGTCTTTGAAAAATTCCTTTTGTAGATTTGACACGAAGTTCAAGCTAAAAAGTAATCTGACCTGGCTTACATGTGTGAATGCAAGTTCGATTGAAAATTTTATTACTATTAACAATTGCTGACTAGAGCTGTGGACAAACTGATGACTTGATTACAGTGTAATTGAATATAAACCAGCTCGTAATATTTAAATGAGGAATTTTGTACATAAAATATGAATGGCCGGATGGAGTGTATGTGCGTAAACAACATTGTAGTATATATTTTGCATGTTAAAGTGTGTTCGAAACATGGCCGAGTGTTGAAATGTTTTGCTATCTTTATCTGACAGGTGTTCAAAAATCTGAAACTGTTCATGGAGAACAAGCAAGGGGAGGACAACTTGTTTGATCGTCTCAACACAACTATTCTGAACAAGTACCTCCAGGAACTCATGGAGGGCCTGACAGCCAAAGTTTTCAGGACGTACAATGCCTCTATCACGCTACAGAACCAACTAGAATTACTAACTGAAGGTAAGTTTGAACTTGGTTCTTTCGATTTAAAAAAAAATAAAAATTTATTCATCTCTGGATATACAGGGACTTACTTTTGATTTGTTATCATCTTGTTATTACTTTGTATGCTCCAATATAAACTGTACCAGAAATGATTAAATCTGACATCACTCGTTTGTAACATGTTGCTTAATGCCATGCTGTGAGAATTTTCCAAAATTTGTTATTAAATTAATGAAAGTTTTAAACTTTTATACAGAATTTGTGAAATTCATTAATTATGCAAATTTATGCAAAATATTCAAAACTCACAAAAAATACTACATTTCTTGGTAGATTTTGATTTTGTTTTAGTTTATTTTATGTAATAGGGCTTGGTGGGGGCTTTCAAATTTCCACACAGAATATTGTGAAATTCATTCTTTATGCTACTCTTGAGTAAATTATAAACAAAAAAAATATGACTTCACTTCTTGGTGGATTTTGATTTTGTTTATTTTATCTAATAGGGCTTTCAAATTTCTCGCAGAATTTGAAATTCATTTATGATGCTAATTTATGCAAATTTATTCAAAAATTTATTCAAAATCAATGAAAAAAATACAAGAAACACCTGAAATGGGCAGAGTTTTTAAATGCATTCTGTTTAAGATCACGAGATGCAGGCAAGACATACATTACGCATTACGTAACTTTCTTGTTTTTTTTATCTAGGGGATGACAACCTCGCTGCCAAGATCCTGTCCTACAACCGTGCCAACCGTGCCGTCGCCATCCTGTGCAACCATCAGCGCGCCGTCCCCAAGACCTTTGGCAAGCAGATGGAGAACCTGCAGGAGAAGATCAACAAGAAACAGGATGACATCAGGGACGCTCGCAAGCAACTGAAGGCGCTGAAGAGCGAGTACAAGTCGAGCCGCAATGAGAGATTAAAAGGGTAAGTAGCACCGATTTCTGGCCAAAGTTCTTTGTATAGTGTTGGGATTATTGTGACTTTGTGATATTCGGGAATATGACAAGACATTGGTGGTGCTGAGGACCAAGTACAACTTGAGACACAACAATTACAACTGTAACACTGATATAAATCTCACAAGTTGTGGGGATTGTGTTTACGTTTGTTTTACAATGATGGTATTGTTTTGTGGTTGCCATATTTGGCAGCTACTTCAGAAATGTTTTCTCACTTGGTCTGTTATTGTAAGTAATGTTTCATATACCAGTTAAATCCTGCAGTAATTGGTTGGTTACAAATAATGTCAAGTGCAATTATAATGAAAAGTGTTTGCTGTACTTGCTGGTTCGATCCATGATGTTGTTATCATGGCATTCAATAGTCATCAAAAATTGACAGTGAGATCAAAACACCTTTTCAGCAGTAGGTAGACGAGTAGTTGACTTCATTGACATACCTCACTCGTCATTTCACAAGCAGTCCATTTTCGGTGAAGTGGTTTAAATAGTCCTTCTTGACGTCCTTGTGATTCTCTCACAGAGCGGTGGACAAGAAGAAGAAGCAGGTAGAGCGCCTAGAGGAGCAGATGGCCAAACTGGAGATGACTGCCACCGACAAGGAGGAGAATAAAGACATCGCCCTGGGCACCTCCAAGCTCAATTATCTGGACCCACGCATATCAGCAGCATGGTGAGAACTTGTGCTAGTAGTTGTTTCGGTACAGTAGCCCTGGGTACTTCAAAGTTCAATTACAAGGAAATCTCATTATAACAAGGATTCCATGATATTTGCTTGGGCAATCATTTTGTACACTAACACTAACCTCAACCCTACCCTACCCCTACCCCTAACCCTAGCCCTATTCTGAACTGGAAACCCAATGACAACCCTAACCCTAACATTTTGTCTTCTGAGATGTTGTCACCGGAGCAAATGTCACCCTTTAATAAGGACCAAAGAACCTTGTCAATTACATTCTTATATCACGTTTCTCACTATAGAGGGGTTCAAAAACAAAGACATATAAAGAGTTGGGACCTGCAAAATCACCATGTTATAGGAGGGTTTTGTAATATTGGAGCTCTTTATAATGAGGTTCCATTGTATCAAAGTCCTGTGTTCGGCCACTTGAGCTATTTAGCCCTACAATGGGGTTCTGTCTGTATGATTTATACATAATAATTCTGTTGATACATGCTTATTCCTTAGTGCCTGCAGATTGTGTTTATAGAAGATGTTTCAAAGTGGACACAGGTTGTATTCATGATCCTGGAATTTTGAAATTCCATCAGATGAAAGTCAAGAAATGTTTTTTTCATGAAGTACTGGGAACAATGCTAATAAAAATGATGACAAGTGTAAATTGATTAATACATTAACTTCTTGTACAGCATTAAAAATGTATTTTTGATATTAAAAAGCAACTTATCATTTTTATCTTATTCTCATTTCTACAGGTGCAAAAAGTGGGAGGTACCCGTTGAGAAGATCTACAACCGAACCCAGCGAGACAAGTTCCGATGGGCGATTGATATGGCCGGCGCTGATTTTGTTTTTTAATCTTAGCTGTCATCCAGTTTTTTAAACTTTTTTAAAGGGATGACAACATTCACACAGCATTCTCGTATTAAAATCAAAAGTAGTATAGGTCGATAAGGATTTTCGTGACGTACAATGAGCACCAGAACTTGACTCAAAAGCACTCACGCAGCAGTTTGATGAAAAGTTGAATACATTGTTTCTTGACAATATGCTTGTTATGAAATCAAACTGGTTTATGTGCCTGACATTAAAAGCAGATGAAGCATTTTATTAGAGTCTAACTGCTTTAATACAAATGAAATAACAGAATCTCCATCAGTCCAAGTACTCTTGTTATTAATATTTTGGTTCTGATGCCCCCAAGGAAATGTTCGGTATTAAGTTTGTAATCATCCATACTGTTGTATGTCTTACTACTTTGATAATGAAGGACTGTTTCAAAAATGCAATTTATAGAAAAAATTGGTTTAAAAAGAAATTGAAATGGTGGTCTGTGCAAGCTGTGTGAATGTTGTCATTATTTCTGGTTACTCAAAGTGATCATGTTTTACTTGAAAACTTAGGAAATGGATGACTATAAAAGTTGGGATTGGGACGGGGTGAGGGGGGTTGATTAGTTTTTCCATTCGAGTAGTACCAAAATCCAGTATCGCTTTACTGATAGGAAATGACTGAAATGAAATGGGCTTTAAGTACAAATTTGCTGGACGGCGATTATGTGTGTGAGATTTTTCCTGATGTATCAAGGTGAACTAGCGAGTCTGTTCCATTGGGCAAGCTGAAAGTGATGTGTATGCGCAATATGTGGTGTATTTGGGACGGCTGATTCGTGTGCGTTTTTCCTGACCAAATCGTAGTTTGACGATTGATACGGTATTTCCCCAGAACCTGGTGCTGTGCGATGTGGGGTTGATATAGCCAACTTCGATTGAAATGATATTCTATTCAGACGGACAAACAATTAACAGTGTTGCAAACTCCACTATTGTGTTGGAAAATTCAGTACAATAATATGAATGTGGAATGTGTGCAGTGAGTAGTTGAATCTGCTCTTTGAGAACCAAAAAGGTGTAGATTTTAGTAGCCAGACATTCAAGTAGAGTTTGTACAGACACGCTGGTTTGTTGGGTAGATACAACTCCCATACATGTTATCTGCTAATCAAATTATGTCCTGCCTTTCAAACTTTCTGTAAGTTGGACACTTAGTTAATATTTTATTTATATATTCAGCTTTACTTGTCTATTGCTACAATTACTTTTTTTGTTGCTTATGTATGTGTGTGTTGATGAGTAACCAACTATATGGCACCATGTCATCTATTAAATATTGATTTCACTCAATTGCAATTTTTCTTTTTATGTTATAAACAAAGACTTATTACAAGATAATTTTGCTGATTTGAATCAATGTTAATTTTTAATATGTATTGTTGAGTCACAGCATTAATGAATTGATTTTCTGTATTTACTCTCACAGTATGAAATCTGGAAAGTCAGTGTTGTGTATTGTGATTTAAAATGTGCCATGAATTGATGGGCGTGGCTCTCCAAAACACTTATCTTGAGGAATGCTTGTTAGTAGTCGATATGGTCTTGGATGTAGACTGATGCCTAAATGTGAAGATTTTACTATAGACGAGGGATTCATGGTCAGTACAACCATTTTCTAGTTGGATTACCGTATGTACTTTAAATAACTGCCTTCTGATACTCCTTAATTTTCATCCCGTCACTCGTAACTGTAAAGTAGCTAATACAACAAATACCTCAAATTCAATTAAGTGTGGAAATTTTAGCGAGGGATCGGAAGTCGGGGTTTACTTTGTCCGCAACCAGTGAGTTGTGTAAGTTCCTATTTAACGAGTAGTTGACTTGTAGAACAAGAGTAATCATATTTTTATAAAGAAATACTTACGTTTTACGGTAGCAGTAGAAATATACATGTTTTGTTGTCAGTTTTAGTCGATGCCTACACAATATTGCACAAGCATAATATCAGTATTTCAACAATTATTCAAAGTGGCGAACTGTAGAAACTAACTTTGCAATGCATGTAGTATTTAATGTCGTAGTTGTTGGGCAGGTGAAATTTGGATTTGTGAAAATGTGTGTCTGTCTGTCAGAATATTGATTTGTAGTCGCCTGAATTTGCTAGCATAAAGATTATACAAATTTTTATTTTCATGTCAGGGTGGTCAATGTCGCAGTTTAATTTTATAAGCATTATTCGAGATAATATTACAAAAGTGTAGTCAGTAGTAGTCGAACCAAATTGTGTTACGTCTGTTGAATGTGGCACTGCTTGCCAAAATTTTGTACAAATTTAATCTTACAGATTTTACGCATGTGTCTTGCAATTTTCTAGTAATGTAAAAAAAATGAAAAATAATAAAAAATAAGAGCAGTAACCATTATCAATACAAAATCCCAGTAATAATCTTTCCTATATCTTCAGCTTGTAACCCTTTTGAACTTTTTTTTCAATGAATTTTGGTATTTCAAGAATTGTTCATTTCATTTGCCCTGCTGTAACTGTCCTCTTAAATACCTAAAATCTGGATTCTGTGTAACCATCCTTGAAGTACTACGTATGATACTTTTATGCAAAAGGGTTATTATTTTTTGTGTGTGCACGGCTTATTTCTATTGTGCGACAACTGAATTTGGATGTAATTTTATTATTTTTTCTCTCTGTCAGATCTAAATGTGAATAACACACTGCTCTGGCAGTGCTCTCAACACTGTGCCTTCATAGTTTTTACTATTTTGTGTCTGATAATCAATATGAGTGTGAGAGAAAAGTGTGTGTTAGCTCAAAGCCCAAGTATTTTTTAGGTAATGATGAAAAAAAAATGATTTTCTCCAGTTGTGTTTTTAGATGATATCATCTGTTACTGCCATTAAGATCACACGCTCTGAAATGTTGATTTTTTATTTTTATTTTTTTTTTGAAATTGGTGAAAAATAGAGAAATGCCCCCCTCCCCCAACTGTTATCCCATACGAAATGTAGGTAGTGATATCATTTCCCTGTTAATAAAACAAAAAAAATCACATCATTATAAACATTTTTCCGTAGGTTTGATGTTCGACAAACAATTCCATTTGATCAAACAAAAAATACTTGGGCTTGAAACAAGATGGAAAAAATAACTTGTGGATTTTTTTTCAGAAGGAAGATCATACTTTACCAAGATTTGCCAAATTTATTTGAGTAGATTTTGTTCGAAAGTCATTTATGTGACATAAGATCAGGTCATGTGACCATAATGTGTCTGAAATGAGAGTGTGGGGGTTAAATTACGGACAAATGGACCCCGACTTTGCTTTACAAGAAAGACTCGTACGGTGAGACGTACCAAACTGGCCAATTTTGGTTATACAGTACAGTCAACTCTGCATAAGTGGAAGTCGCATAAGTCTCGAAGGTCTTTACTGGGTGATTCCTTTATTTTCCTATTTAGTTTTGACACCCTAATAATCAATTATCGTAACTAAAGTCGAAGCATTTTCTCAGTCCTTCCAGAAATTCGAACTTAGCAGAGTTGACTGTATTTCTTCCCAACAAAAAGATTCCACACTGCTGTGGCTTTGACTTTAGTGTAACAAAATGAAACTATGCAATTGAATCGGTGAATTTACAAAGGGCCCAAGTCCCCATTTGTTTACATGTGAACTTGGGCCCTTTGTGAATTCACCGATTCAATTGCAATTTTTTTCTGGGTCCCACTGTTTTAGTGCAAAAGATGAAGCATGAGGAAATAGACAGTCTGTCGCAATATCACAGAGGTACAGTACTGTTCATCGGGCCGAGTAAATTTGCAAATGCTGTAGCACAAGTACAAGAGTGATGAATGGGGAAAATATACCCCTGGCAGCCCCTCTTGCAATAGGAATGATGGCACAATGTTATTTTTTTTCCACAAGGACCTGAAAGGGAGGGGTTGGGGACTGGGGGGGGGGGACTTCAACCCCACCCTCTGCTGGATATGTCCCTAAATTATATCGCAGTACAATTTTCACCTTCCATTAATAGGTAGTCTTGATCTGGTGTGAAATGTGAAATGCATAATGGAAGTATGTGTGATGCTGCCGACCATTGTTGATGCCTTGTTCTGAGCCATTGAATGTTGCTCCTTTTCTTTCTTTGTGGTACTGTATATGCCATATATTTTGCGTCCTTATATTTTCGCGAATTTGCTTCAAGATGGGGAATTTGTAAGGATATATTTTCGCAAGTTTATTGTATTTGGACTCACTTTGTACAGAAATATCAGGAAGTGAAAATTTTTGCGTTCAGTAAGTTGTAAAATTCACAAAAATAAAACCACCGCGAAATATTCAGCGTATACAGTACTTCTTCCTGTTTTTTTTTTTGGGGGGGGGGGAGGGAAGGGGTTGTGGGGATTTGGGTAGGCCTACTGGTAAGTGATGAATTTTAACCAAAGCTCTAAAGCTTAGTTTTTCAATAAGCTCTGCAAAATGACAACAATAATTCATTTGTTACAACATCCATTTGTCAACATACCATTGTTTTGCTGATAAAAGACTGAAATGCCGTTGAAAAATGTATCGGTAATGACTGGTAATCGGTAATGTAGACTTACATCATGGCCCCTTCTTCCCCCTCACCTCCCCCTCAAAAATATTAAACTGAAAAATACAGACTAATGAAAAGATATTTCATCCTTTAATGCAACACTCTTGTTTTAACTTTGAGAATGAGTGAATGGATGCATTTTTATTTTCTTTTTAATTTTTAAATTGATTGGAAATCTTTTCTTTTAAAGAAACCTGGAAGGGCCACTGTCATTACAAGGTCGACACCATGACCATGCTCGTACAGGAAAATTGTATATGCGCGTACAATTGGAGTTTGACGGAAAAATGTATATATTTTAAAATATTGTTTTTCCCATTCAAAATTGATTTTAGATATCAATTCCAAGTCAGACATTAGTTACTAAACCCAAACTTATCCTATAATATTTTGCTTGTTGAAAATATCTTGGAGAAATTATTTTTGCCCATATTTTTGTTATCATTTGAAGTTTTGAATTTTATGATTTGAACACATACACCCGCAAAATCATATTTTGCAGGTGATAACAGAATCATATCAAACATAAAGATGAGATGAGATAAGATAAGGTAAGATTTTATCAACTCTATTGACCCCCTCTCAGAGTGGTATGAGAGTAAATCGCATTTTTCTACAAACTGCGCGACAGCCACTGGTCGTGCGGCCGAGACACGAGATCGCTGTTTGATAATGATGTCGGGTAAAATATCACATGACCTGTGTGTGAGAAGTCATGTGATCGTAGCTTTTGTTTCTGTGTTCATCTGTGCATATAAAATTCCAAAATGTGGCTGCGAATTTGGTGTGGATTTTTCATAGTTACGATTTCACTTGCTGCATATGCTCCAGACGAAGTGATAAACTTACCAGGTATCCCTGCTGGAGCACCTCCGTTTAAACAGTATTCGGGATATTTGAATGCTACTGGGGACAAGAAGTTGCATTATTGGTGAGTACCGGTGAACCATTATTTCTGTAGTCCCGTGTATGTGTTTCTGCGCAGGCCCTTATTGCTCCCGTCTATCTTTTACTGCGTGAGTGAGACGCGCACATACGCGTTTGATATTACGTATATCTTTACACATACAAATATGCCTGTTATGCATGGATTATATCTTTACATGTTAAACATTGTTAACATTGTACTGGGACTTATCTTAGTTTGCCGTCAAGTGATATCAACAACATTCAATTTGATTTCTTTTTGAAAGGAAAATAAACTTGCATTTTTGTTTAATTTTATTTCTGAATCGGACTTGAGCAGTTGATTCACATCATTAGATTAGCAAAAGTAATGTGACCCATTTCATCACACATGATGTAATTACAGTAAGCTCATTTCTTACAAGAAGCCACACATGGGGATAGCTCCATACTTTTGTGTACAAAGTAATGGATGGCCTAGCTTATGCAGGTTTGGCACAGAAAATTGCTCTGAAATTCAGCCTTTTACAATACTCTACTGAAATATTGTTTTGATATGGCTAGTCTATAATCTGTTAAACATCATATGTTATGAAAATTAAGGACTCCACATTTCAGAAGTCTGTTTTAATTTTTCTAAACATGTGGGTCCAGCATTTAAATTTTGCAAATGCAATTTTATAAAGTTGCTCTTGCATTCAATTCACACAGTGCAAACTTTGTTCGTTTTTTCCAGCAGAGGGCGTATGTGGTCCATATAGCTCTGCTTAGGACCACATACACAGTAGGTGTGACAAGAAGCTAGAGGTCTGGTGTTGCAACAATAAAATGAGAAAATAATGTCCTCTTGTCTTGACATGCTTGAGCTATCAGAACTGTTAAACAGTATCTCTCTAGATTCTAATTATAAGTAAATAAATAAATAAGTAAATAAATACATAAATACATAAATGAATATTCTATAAAAGTCTTGTGTTAATGTGTAACTAAACCAACATATGTTTTTAAATGATACAAATTACAATTTGTATGTGCTACCAAAATTTATTAAATCATTTTTCGTTCTGTCATTATATCAAGTCCCAACTTGAATTGAATTTGGCAACCACATTGTAGTGGATCAATTTTCAGCATTTTAGAAACTGTCTGTGAAGTGTGGATAGTAATAATTTACTACCATGTCATTTCAGGTTCGTTGAATCACAAAGTAATCCAACCTCTGACCCTCTTCTTCTATGGCTAAATGGAGGACCAGGATGCAGCTCCCTTGATGGCTACCTCTCAGAGATTGGACCATTCCATGTAAGACTGTCACATGTCATGATTTATGATGCTAAACAGGGCTCTACACTAACCTTTTTCTTGACTTGCCCTTTGGGCAAGTAAAATTATAACTTTCAGATTTTTACTTCACATGATGCTTCACTTGTGGGCAAGTGCTAGTATCGAGTCCAGTTTTAAGACTTACAAAATTTACTGAAATGAGTTTAATCAAAACATTTAAAACAACAAGAAGTCGAAAATAATTAACTGTCCAACAGTTTCTGAATTTGTCTGAGACATGATATTAATGTCAATCTATTAAAAGGTATTTCAATTACAAAGATTATAGGCAAGTATTCCCCTGTGTGTGTGCTTTAACCCCACCCACCCCCCCCCCCCCAAAAAAAGTGAAATCAGTGATATGCCTGTATTACTTGCACATACAGTAAACTTCGCATAAGTCGAATCACTGGGGACCACACAAATCATGTCGACTTAGACGATAAATTATTCGAGTTACATTTTTGTATGCAATTCTATGTTAGAGATGAAGGAAACATGTATAGGGAATTGGAGGCTGTCAAAACTGTACCAATATACAGGAAAAATGAGAAAGGCAGAGACAGAATGGGATATTTATGACATCTTTACGGTCATGCTGACAGGCAGAGATCAAAAGGTCAACCCATTAAGACCATCAAGAATGACAGTTATGGCCACTTCGACCTAGGTGAATGATTTAACACATGTTTGCTCCTTTTGGGACTTGAAAATATGTTCGAGATAGACGAAATTCGATTTACAAAATCGACTTACAAGAAAAACTTCCCATTGAAAAAGCACAGAGCAAATTGGGACTGTCAAATATATTCGTTATTCGACATAGGCGATGAATCGACTTGTGAGACGTCAAGTTATGCGGAGTCATCTGTACTTTGAACTATAAGTGTTTTCATTGTTTGGCTTGTAAAGAAGTGTTAATTATAAGAACAGAATTAGGAAACATTTTCAGTATTGGCATTATTTGCTGATTTCTGTTTTATTTATCAAAATTTAATTCATGAAAGGCAAATGCAAAATTATTACTAGTATGCAGTTATGTGATAGTTCTGGTAGTGAGTCACCCAATATTTATAGGTTAGATTCTGAAAATTGATTTAAATTAAATCAATAAATTATATCATGATTTTCAGGTGAATAATGACGGTGCTACCCTGTACCTGAACGAATACAGCTGGAACAAGATGGCAAACGTTGTCTTCTTGGAGAGCCCAGCGGGAGTTGGTTTCTCATATTCACCAAGTATGGATTACAAGACCGATGATGACAAGGTAACCATGTCTTTAATCTTTAAATGACCGACATGTTAGCTTCCTTCTGAAGCTAGAAAGCAGTGTAATAGTCGAGTCTGGATTCAAGTCCGATTTGCATTGGATTCGGTATCGTACTCGTACTCGGCATCGGGTTCCAATGTAAAATGAATATCAAGGTTTTATTTAATTGTGGACTTAACTTCAACACTGCTAGAAGAAAGTTATACGTAATCCTACAACAGCAAATAATCATTTTATTGTCGACAAAATCATTGAGTTGAATATCAAAAAAAGAGATGAAAACATATTAATTGGTGAAATCATAGAAAAGTATTTACTTTGTCCGCTGTGAAAGACTTTTGGAGTAACTTTATCCACAAAACTTAGATACATGTACATGTAATTAACCTGCATCAATTGATTGGCAGCTATTTCCAGTTTCATGTAGTTATTCTTTGTTGATATGAAGAAGGAACTTACTTTTTTCCATCATCTACTTTTGGATATATTTGTATTCATAAACCAGAGTGAGGAGGGAATATATCCCCCCCACCCCCCGAAAAAAAAAATCAAAGAACAAAAATTAATGCGAGTAAATGAAGTGATTTATTACAAGGATCATATTATTTCCAAACTCTCTTTTACAGGTTGCACAAGATAATTATCTTGCACTGCAGGATTTCTTTGTCAAGTTTCCTGAATATGCTGCAAATCCATTCTACATTACTGGGGAGAGTTATGGTGGCATCTACATCCCAACACTGGCTACAAAAATACAACAAGGAAATGCTACAATTAACATAAACATGAAGGTAAAAATATAGTGATTATTATGTGTTAAAGGTTAGTGACATGATCGGAAACACTTGAAAATGCCTCAAGAACCAAATGAGTTGAAATATATACCAACTATACACTAGCAGGAGTGGATCTCCCACCTGGGAGGATTTGTCTGTAATTTGTTTACTTAAGGAGAATCAAGCATAAATTTAATTTTATTTTTAAGCATATCTTAATTTTATCCGGGGACGATAAAAATAAGCCCCATAGAGAGCCACACAGCAGGTCTCCGTGCTACGAGCGATATTTACATTGTTTATTTTAGAATGAGTCAATGTTTGACTACAAGATTTTCACAGAAGAATCCTTGTACAGTTTACTTGATTCTAGAGTAGTTTCAGCCCAAGTTGAGGACTACCCCCAATCATGTCATTTACCTTTAAAGAGAGCAGAAGGTGATGACGTCAAATTAGTTTGGGAATATGTGGGAACAATAGCCAAACCATAACTCAGTGCAACTGCAACTCTCCTACATGCAGGGAAAAAAATACACGGGGGCGGGGGGCGATTTCGCCCCCGAAAGGAAGAAAAGCGCCCTGGAAATTCTGAAAAATCATGGTTTCGGAGGCAACAATATCCAATAAAGCCGCCCCGGAAATTAGGCCGCCCGATCTAGTGACTATCGCTGCCGACGACTTTCACAAAACGGCCAATAAAACAAACACGCCTGGCACCTGAAAATCAGCCCAGAACATGGGAAAGTACAATCTAAGAATATATTTTAAGGTTGCTTTGGAACTAGTCTGACTCCAAACTATTATTCATGGATAATCAAGAGTTACGATAGCTAACTAATGCATGTTTGCATGTTCCCTGCCGCACACAGGCATGGTATCTAGACTAAACAATAGGCGACGATAATCTGTCTCTGGCACTGAGCCCAGACATTCCTTTGTCTGCATTCATTAGCTTGGGGCTCGGGTTCAAAGTCCACTGCTAGAGGTCAAAACATTTCTGAGAAAATGTATATGCTGTCTTATCGTCTTTTTATTTTTTTTTACTGATGCTACAACTAAACACTAATGTATTATTACATTGCTAGGACATCAATTATTATAGCAATCTATTTTAGCTTCATTTTTTCCTGATTCTTTTCCTTCTAAGTTGTTCTTTTTCTTTTTTTTCTCATCTTTTTTCTTATTTTCTCTCCCTTCTACTCCTCCTCTTCTCCTTCCCCTCCTTTTTCCCCTTTTCCTTTTCTTCTTCTCCTCCTCCTTCTTCCACTCCTGCTTTATTTCCTTTTTTTCTTTTTCTTTTCTTTACTTTTGTTTCCTCCTTAATTCTTGTTTTGTTCCCTTATTTTTTTGTTAATTTGTCTTCCTTTTCTTGTTCTTTTTTTTGTTTTTCCTCCTCCCCCCTCCCTCCAGAGTTTATAGACTAGTCCAAGGAATACTGCCTTGACAGAATTTTCTGATGTTTTATGCAGTCTTCCTAAATTCCAAATTTTTCTGATGAAATATTGTAATTTTGTTTTATAGATTTTTTTCTGTTTTATTTGATTGTTTTTTTTTATCTGGAATTTGAAATAAACTTGAATTTGAATTTGAATAAAAACTAGCTTTTAATAAGGCAATCACTAAAAATAAAATATATCATTGTGTTCAATTCAGGTAAGTACTGTGAAAAGTACCCCCTCCCCCACAATTTTAAAAACCCAAAGTAGACCCCCCCCCCCTCCAAATTTTTACTGAGTGGGAAAAAAATTCCTTAAAGAAAAAAGAATTTTTCTCCCTGCTGTGTACAGTACATGTATGTCGAATAACTTTATATCCTGGAAGTGGTCATCAGTAAAGTCATCATAAAACAATTAATTATTAAGAAGTGGAAAAGTAGCCCCCGAAAAATGGAGCCCCCGAAATGAAAAAAGTAGCCCCCGAAAGTTCAAAAAGTAGCCCTCGAAATTTTCACAAAAATTGATTTTGGAGCCCCCGAAAGAAAAAAATATTTTTTTCCCTGCCTACATGTATTGGTAGAAACACCGCAAGCTACTGTTAAAGCTGAATATTTGCGTGGTTTTTTTTCGATGGAATGTTCGCGACTTAACGAAACGGGAAAATTCTCTCACTTCACTGACATCTTCTGTACAAAAGTGAATCAAATACAATAAGTTATTCGCGAAAATAATCACTCTCGCGAAATTCCGTCTTGAAGCAGAAATCGTGAAAATATATGGATGAAATAATTGTTGTCTAAGTGATGATGATGGCTGCACCTGCGTTACCACCATTGTCACACACATTCCTGAGTAGAGTCTGTACATTATACTCTATTGGTATAGCTTGTCTCCAAAGCCATTACCTCTATAGTGCGAGATGTAACTATGTTAAGGTCTATTGTAAAAATGATCAGACTGAGAGTCTAGGCAACAGGTTTTTGTCAAGGAGTTTGGAAGGACCATTCCACCATGTAATATTTGATAAATTTTAATGCAGGAATGGAAATGATAAATGGTGTCTTATAGAGCCGAGAATTGGACCAGTTTTGAATCAAGAATTTATCGTGCATCTTGCCGTCTACATTGTATTTATAGCGTCACAAAAAATTGATACTATGGTGAATACGAGCGGAAAAATGCTGCTTGAGCATTAGTAGGCACAGAAATTAAATATCCACATAATCTTTAAAGCCAAAGATATGGTTTGGGGATTTATTGTTATCTGTGAAACTTTAGCCCAAAGCATAAGCCCTGAATAATATGATTTCTGAATGTATTGTAGTTTTTTAATAATTAATGAAGTCTTGTGGGAACACCCAAAAATTCTACATTATACGCATTTAAAGGGTTCACAAAGGCTTAACGTTACAGTGTCGTGTATAACCTCATCTGAAAGAGCAACGCAGCTCTTTCAGATGAGGTATTACTCATATAACCTTTTTAACGCCTTTGATGTATATAACTGTAGAATTAGTCTCAAAAATGTCGGGGTCGCCCCCCCCCCGACATTTTCATTAAATGAATAAAAAAAACAAGACAAAAAAAAAGTTATATAGTTGATACCGTCATCTGAAAGAGCCGCGTCTGCCTCTTTCAGATGAGGTGATAACACATGTAAGTGGTTAAACGCTTTACCCTTGTAGATGCTATAATGTAAAATTTTTTGGGTGTTCCCACGAGATTTTTCATTAATTAATAAAAAAAAAACTAAAGACATTCAGAATCTATTATTGCAGGGTTATGACTTTGGGGCATAAAGCTTTCAAATAACAAAAAATCCCTAAAACCAAACTTGGGCTTTAATACAGAGCATATAGATTTGACAATAAGCGTGCAGTATCTTACACTGAGGTTACACATTTTTCTGACAAGCTCTTTTGATAGTTTGTATTCCTATGCTTATGGCCTTATGTATAGATATCAACAACATGATTAAGTTGCTATTTCCATAGTATGGCAATATATTTGTGTTATTCTTTCATGGGAATAACTCTTCAATATCTCACTCTGTTTTATTTTTCCATTAACAGGGAATTGCCATTGGTAATGGTTTGCTTAATGTATCCATGATAATAAATTCTGCAGTGTACTTCGCATACTACCATGCACTGTTCGATCAAGAGTAAGTAGAGGAGAAATAGATTATATTTTATCTCGGGGGTAATCCACAGGGGCAGACTGATGGGCTGAAATACTGTTGTCAGTTAGTAGGAAAAAAATGGATCTGAATTTACACAATATACTAGGTCATAATACTGCTAGATATCATTGTTTGTAAAATCTCCCATTCATTTCTACAGGACATTAATTGTTAATTATGTGGAACTTAATTATGATCGTACATGTAGACGTATTTGAAGCATTTAAGGAAATAATGCCACAAATATTATGTTTTTACCTTTCTGTTTCTGTAACCAGTCATGGAATAAGAACAAGAAGAAAAATATTCTCACTATTTAATGTCTGAACTAATGATAGTGCAACTATGAATAATGATGGAATACCAAATTATATCAACAAAGATCAATACAGTAGATAAAAATTTTTAATTGTTATAATTTTTTTCATCTTAAATGCACTTGTCTAGATGTGTGACCTTAGGTATGTTTTTAGGTAAATGCTGGGGTATCCTTTTTGTTTCTGAGACCTTATGAATTATCCTCTATCTGACTAAAACGAAGCAGCTTCGTTTGATGTTGATAGTACTTTTTACAGATTTGAGCAAAGTTTTACCCCAAAAAATCCTGTAGATAGATAGGTAAATAGACATGTATCAATACATATTTTAGCAATATTAATCATCATTTTTGTTGTCAAAAATGTCAGCAGAAACAAATTATTTTTTCTTTTACCCACCCAGTCTGTGGAACACTCTGCAAACACACTGTTGCTGGGGTGGAGTCTGCTATTTCTTTGGGACAAAGGATCCTCAGTGCCAAGTAGCAGTGAGTATAGTTACAGAGCATTGCTTCCAAATATTTCGCAAATTTATATTCCCCATGTGATAAGCAATGACCCTCTCGGGGTATGAGAGTTAAAAAAAACATGGTATAAGTATCAGTTTATGACAGGCTTGCAAATACAATTCATGTAAATGAAAGGTCATTTATTTGAAAATAAGGGCCATGACCAAGTAAAATTGATTGAAACAAAACATTGTTTTGTCAAGTTCTAATTGTGCATTTCTGTTGCACATGCAAATTAAGATGATGGCCTTTTCAAAGTGTGATTACACAAAATGATGATTCCTAAACTACAGGGCACATGAATCCCAGATGTTGAATGCAGCTTTATTTTCATGTATCTTCGGGTCTTTAGATCAAATCGTGCAGGAAAGTCTCTCTGCAAATCAATGATACTCACTTAAAATCATTATAGAAAGATGATTCAGGTAGCAGTAGATCTAATAACTATTCCAGATGTACAGGTCTACATCTCAATATTTCATCTGGTGAAACAAGCCATCTTCCGTTTTCTGCCAATTTTGCTCAACTAGCCCAGACGTGAAGAACTTTATTGTGCCAATGAGTTTTGGCACCCTTTACTGAGCAAGAGCAGTCCAGTCATAAGATCCATGCTTAATTTATGACGAATCGTTCAGAGGGCATACTTTTGTTGTTCATGTTGTTTTTAAATTGCTGAAAAATGCTCAGATACCAAATGAAATGTCTCTCTCCTTGTTTTTTTGCCATTTGTAATTGATTGCTTCATATAATGTATCTTTTTCTGTGCCATCTTCAATTCATTGTTACATCTGTTTATGTCTTCTGCAGTTAGAGATAGTTCAAAGCATTATCAAGGAAAGTGGCATCAACACATACTCTATCTACAGTGACTGTTCAGGGGGAATCCCTGTCCAGACAGAGAGATACAAGTTTGACATGAAGTCGGCTCTGGGAATAGATGTCCACCTGCCAGAAAGGAGAACGAATCAGGTATGATAGGAAAAAATAATTTATTTAAATTAATCACGAATTTATGAATTTTCCAACCATAAGTAATTTGGTTTACCTCTGGTTTATGACAGTTTCTTTAATATATATTGTTGTTATATTTCCATATCACGCCATGGTGTATCTGGTAGCTCTCCTTTTTAGCTCATCCGGCCTGAAGGGCCCGATGAGCTTATGCCATGGCATGGCGTGGCGTCCGTCGTCCGTCCTTCCGTCCGTCCGTCCACAGTTTTGAAAATGTTTCTTCTTCGTCATTTCTCAACCGATTTTGATTCTGATTGTTTCATATGATAGGGCTAGGTGGGGGATTTAAAAGTTCTACACATGAATTGGTGAAATTCTTTTATCTTATTTATGCAAATTTATTTCAAAATCACAAAAAAAATGTTTCTTCTCCTTCATTCTCAACGATTTTGTTGTGATGCTTTATTTGGTATGGGTGAGTTATGCACTTAAACTTCTACACAGAATTTTGGAATTATATTCCATTAATTAATTATGGTAATTTATGAAATTTATTCCAAAATAACAAAATATTGTTCTTCCCCACATTTCTTGACCGATTTTCATTCTGTTTTGTTGATTGATCTGATAGGGTAGGTGGAGTGGCGCTTCAGACTTCTACACAAATTTTGAATTATCATTTATGCAAATTTAATTATTATTATGCAAAATTTATTCAAATCACAATAAATCACAAAAAATGTTTTCTCATTCATTTCTCACCAATTTGATTTAGTTTGCTTTATTGGTAGTTGTTGTTGTTGTGTTGGTTTTACCGGCGCGTTTGCAATCGACTGCTCGATTATTTACGCAAGGAGCTAGCTTGTACATAAACTTCTACAGAATTTTAACTGTTGCTCTTTTAATAATTATGTTTAATTTATGCAGATTTATTCAAAATAACAGATTGGATTCTCTCATTTCATTGACCCATTTTATTTCTGATTTTTTTATATGATAGGGCTTAGTGGGGGCTTCAACTTGTACACAAATTTCAAATTCTTAATTTGTATTTATGCCAATTTCAAATCGCAAATAAAATCACAAGAAATGTTTTCAAAATTCCGAGGACATCAATTTTAATTTTGGACCAGTATAAAATTGATACACATGAAATTTCGGATATATTTGAGCGTTGCGAGATGCGGAGAGCGCTAGTCTTTGAGTTTTAGTTATGTATAGTCATTCATATTAATTATATTTAAAATT
The DNA here is from genome assembly GCA_001188425.1 of Eucidaris tribuloides. NCBI lineage: Eukaryota > Metazoa > Echinodermata > Echinoidea > Cidaroida > Cidaridae > Eucidaris > Eucidaris tribuloides. The sequence continues at coordinate 63,079 of JZLH01S0007823.1, forward strand.
GTCTAACTATTTGTGTATATGCATGTGTATGTAAATCTAACCATTGTTTAACAAGGTCAAACACATCAATTAAATCAAATTAAATCAAACCAAATCAAATCAAGCCAAATCATTACATAAGTCCAGAACAAACATAAGAATAAGTCTGTTTTTTTTTCTGTGTTTTACATTAATCTCTTTTTGTGTTAGTAATATTATTGCCATATTGTATTATTTATAGCATATTTGTATGAAATACCTGTTGTGACTTTTAATGTAGTCCCAATTTTTTCAGGAACACACATGATTATTTGTGGAAAAAGTTGATATTTTTCTATATTGCTAAAGTTGAAGCATAGAGTTGGAATAGGTTAATGATGTTTATATAGTGTGTGTTGACCAAAAAAAAAGAGATTATGTTACGTATGTGATACAAGCTTGTTATCAGCCAAGTTTTTTGCTCACTACTACCCACACATAGTGGGTGGTTTGGTGGTAGGGTGAAAAAGACTTTTAAATGATATGAGTTTAAATGTTTCTAAGATCTCTCATGTGTCATAATCATATTATAATTTATAGTATCACAATATATTCTTTGATGTCTTCATTATTTATAAATTTGTTCCCCAGTCAGTTTTCTTTCTATTTAATGCACAATTATATTATGATAAATGATTTATTATTGCTATTTTGTGTTCATGAATTTTCTTGGTAATGGTTTACTGCCTAGGTTCACACCAACACATCTTACAGCACACTACTCAGTAAGACGGCATCCCCTTCACTCCAAGATGACAAGTGGAATGACCTGCCTTGCGTCAATGCTACGGCCGAGACAGCGTACCTGAATCGTTCCGATGTCCGAGCAGCACTCCATATACCTGACAATGTCCAGGCTTGGGAGATATGCAGGTATCTATACACAGTGAATGCATTAACCCTTTCATTATTACTGTCAGAATATCACTGTATTGTAAATGTAAAGTCAATTTGCCGGCGTGATGGTCTAGTGGTTAGAGCGTCCGCCTCACGTCCGCAAGGTCGCGGATTCAAGCCCCAGCTGGGTCATACCAAAGTGGTGCCTTCTGCTTTGTAGCCAGGCGCTCGGCATTCTAGAACAGAGAAGGGTAATAATAACATTAATGTTATGCAGGGCCCGTTGGGGGAGCAGTCTATTTGACTGAAGTGGTGACCCTGGGTAAATAAGATGTTATTATTTATAATTGTGTTACAAGTTACAAAGTTACTGAGTTAAAAGTTTCATACAAGGAGAGTCTTGATATTTGAAATATTGTATATCTACTAGCTTCCATGAAAAATATTGGTGGGAGAAACAATTCAGACTAAATGTTTGTTTCTATAACTTTTATTTGTTCAGTAAATCCTGTGCTGTAGCCAACATATGGTTCATTTAGTTTGCACCAAGTACCATTCCCATGGTCTATGGCAGTATTTCTAGCAGTTCTTCAGTGCATGAGCATCCCTCAAAAAAGAAGAACCCAAAATAAAGGCTTATTGTGTGGAAGCATTGGAGCGTATGATCGCAAAAAAAATGTTCAAAATAAAATTTGACGTTCGCTCTTTCAAATGATACATTGAGCAAACCTATTTATTTATGTATTTCTGAGTATCATGACTTTAAAAATTTAATGTCAAAAACCATTTGCTACACTTAATGGGATTGACACCATGCAGATCAGGAGATGAAAGAGATGGACACATCTTAGTCACAGTGTCAAAGCCAACAAGTGTAGGAAATGGTTTTTGACATGTGTTTTTAATAATATGCTCCATTGCTTCCGCACAATAAGCCTTTGTTTTAGGGTTCTGTTTTTTCTGGGATGCACTGTACATTGTCCCCCATGATCTCATGTGATACACCAAAGTTCAGGTGGTGTCTTGTGTTATGGTCAAGGACATGGTGTCACATAAAGCATTGCCACTCACACGTAAGCCCATGATAGTGTCATGTGTGACTGCATGTACCTCCCACTAAGTAGTACTATGAACTGTCTTGTACACAATACTACACACTCATTATAAGCTGTGCTATGAGCTATATCAACTTTCACCTGTTTGGGATTAAAGTGACAGGCTAACATTGTGGAGCTTTAATTAAAAAAATTGTCAAACTTTGATATCTGAGCTACATAGTAATGTTCAAATGGACAAATAAACACCCTAGAATACAAAAGTTTGGAAAGTTACACTGCCAATGGCAAGTTATGCATGAATAAACAATTAAAACTCAGGGCGAGTTTTAATAGCCTAGGTGTACACACAGTAAGTCTATGGGAGGAAATGGGCAAGTGAATCTGGTCAACTTATGATTTTCACTTTTTTAAAGCACTAAATAATCATTTTGAAATACAATTTTTTCAGGGCTTCATTTTTAGACCTCATCAAAGACACTGGTAGCATGGGGAATCATGTGGCTCAGATTTTTTTAACTGTGGTAAATGTTAGCGAATACCTTTAACCCATTAGGCTAACACTAGAGTCATCATCTGTGGGTGATAGATATATGTTATTTTCCTTAAAATATTCTTTCGCGATCTTTCCTATCCTGTTTACCAGTGAAGCGGTTGCCACAAACTACACTTCAATATATCAAAGCATGGCCCCCCAGATCAAATCCTTGCTTCCCGCCTACCGCCTTCTGATCTACAACGGGGACGTCGACATCGTCTGCAACTTCCTCGGTGATCAGTGGTTCGTCACGGCACTCGACGTGCCCGAGAAAGTGCCGCGACGAGCGTGGATGGTGGACAACCAGGTGGCGGGCTTCGCTCACGATTTCAACGACGTAACCTTTGCGACGGTCAAGGGGTCGGGTCATATGGTGCCTCAGTGGAAGCCAGCAGAGGCTTACCACATGATAATGCAGTTCCTGAACAACCAACCGCTGTAATGTGTGTTTGTGTTTTTGTTTGTGTGTATGTGTGTTTGTATGTTTATATGTTTGTGTGTGTGTGTGTGTGTGTGCGTGTGCGTGTGCGTGTGCGTGTGTGTGTGCGTGGGCATGTGTGTGCATGTGTGTGTGTGTGTGTGCACATGTGTGTATACGTTTGTGTGTGTGTGTGTGTATATATGTGTGTGTGTGTGTGTATGTATATGTTTGTGTGTGTTTGTAAACAACAGATGATGTAAGTGATGTAAGTCATAAATTTTATTAAAGATCAAGTTCTTCTTGTCCAAGGAAATACTTGGTTGTATAAAGTCTTCTTTGATATTGAGGTGAGAATAATGCTATTTAAAGTGCCAAATAGAATTAAATGTTTATGTCATCTTTAGTAACCATCTTTGATTTACCCAATTGTACACAATGAATCAAGAAATTAAAAATGTTTGTACAACTAACATTTGGAATTGTACCTGCATCCTTCTGTGTAGGTTGAAACACAATGCGTAATATCGCATGATGACATGAGAATAAATGCTATGTTTTATAAACGTAGAACATAATCCAGGAACTCTTGCAACCCCTCCCCTTACCCTTCCCTGTAATCTATCAAGATATTCCACTAAAGCCTTACACCCTGGAAGGCCAGTACCACTCTAAGAATTTTGTGGCATCTACAGTACTTTACACTCAAATTAACTTTCTGCACCATAGTTTACAGTGAAAGTAAAATAAATTAACCTTCTCAGTATCAACTTTAAATTGCATCCTTAACCCTTAACCTTTGCATGTGAAAGTTGCTTCTGTGCACAATCGTACAATAAAATTTACCAATCGCAATAATTATTTTTCTCCTTCACCTTTGTACAGGAGACAGTAAAAAAAATAGGTAGTGCGCTTAATTAACATCTGTAGAAAAAATACCATTATCAATACCACAATAAGGAAAACTAAATTTAAAGAAATTATGAAAAGAACAATTGTCACTATTATCCCTTCAGAATAAATTCAGCATGTAAAGAGTTAATTAAAGTCTAAAATAATATTTTTTGCAACCAACAGGAAAAAATACCACTAAACATAAAATAGGAATTGATGTGCAATAATTTCTAGATATTTGATTTAAATCTGTAACAATGTATTGCTATCATCACAATTTGCTTGTATACATATATCTTGAATTTTATTCGTCAATATTGCAGTTGCATGAAATGTTTCTAAAATGTAAATTCTGTGTTCTACATTTCAAATTAAATGTTTCTTCGTGACATTTACCAGATAATAACCAATACAAATCCTCACTGTGTCAAATCACGAAGCAATCAAAATCAGCACACGCACACTAATTACAGGCAGGAGATTTCTTTTGCATGCGTAAAAATTAACATTGTGTAAATACAATGGCATTTAGAAGAAAATGCCATCTTGGAACCTTTAGCAAAATATAGGAGCTAGAAACTCAGTTTTAGTGGAATTATAATGACCGTTAGAATTAGATTTGAATTTTTTTCTCGCGAAAAAAAAATCCTACCATAGAACGTACACTAAACAGCTATTGTTTTTCTTTTGCATTTTTCAAATTCTAGGCAACCACTGACCCCCAGATTTCACAGACATGCCCTTCATCAATATCCTAAGGGCATGGGTTATCTTTTCCTGGTCTGCAGGAATGTTTACAAATGAGATCCACTGCCTTTAAGTGAACTGTATAAGACAATTAACTTTACCCACTGAACTGTGTGGCTATAAAAATGTGGCTATACACACTGCAGTACATACACTGTACACATGGTGCAACTGAAGTTAAACACTGTGAACAGGTTTGATCCAGATTTTCTGCTGATGTGCAGTATTGTTTTATTGGTTCTTGCTTTTTTGAAGAAAAAAAATTGTATTTTCATAATTTAAATTTTTTGGCCTAAAACATGGTATTTTCCATGAAATTCTGTGTTCTTCCAGAGTTCCTGTGACATTTTTCCATTTTCCATCTTTTGGAAAACTGGGGACTTTAATGTTATGGCCAATTAGGTAGTACAGATCGTAAGATGTGTCTTTCATTGGGTAATTAAACAAATTGTATTGGTTAAGTTCACTGATAACTTACGGTAGTTGAGATGTGATTGTTCTTGTTGAAATTTGTATACCCATAAGGGAAAACACTTCTGTATTTTGTATATTAGTACCATGTGCTATAATATTATTATGAATATAGGTCATTTCTTTTTAGCTCACCTGAGCCAAAGGCTCAAGTGAGCTATTGCGATCGCTTTTTATCCGTCGTCAGTCGTGCGTCATGCGTCGTTTGTTGTGCGTCGTGCGTCGTGCGTAAACTTTTACACATTTTCAGGTTCTTCTTCAAAATGCATGATTGGATTTGGCCCAAACTTGGCAGGAATGATCCTTAGGGGGTGGGGATTCAAGGGTCCTCAACTGGTACACCTGGCCCCCCCGGGGGGCCCAGGGGCAGGGCCCTAAAGGGCCCAAAGTAGGTAGTTTTCAAACATCTTCTTCTCTAGATCAAGAAATAGTTTAGTTATATGTTGCTGAATAATGTTCCTTCATGACAATTCTACAGCGGTGCGCCCTGTTGGCCCCCAAGGGGGGGGGGGGCAAAAGTTTGGGGTAGGGCCCTATAGCGAATATCACATTCCATAATGGATTTAGACCAAATGGTGATTGATCCTCAGCGGGAGTGGAAGAGGGGTTCCTGGAATGGTACCCAGGCCCCCCCCCCTTGGGGCCGGGGGGCATTGGCCATAGGGCCCAATAGGTAACTTTCTAACCAAGCCCCATTTGTAACCAAACTTGGGTGGTAGATGCGTACGGGACTCAATGTTATTTGGGGGTCAAAGGTCACATTGAGGTCAAGGTAAAATGAAGTCAAGTTTCTTCTTGGTTGGTATTGCCTTCTTCTCTAGTCCAGAATAGTTAAGTTAAGCACTTTGTTGTAGATACTTCTATATGTGTGAATTAATGTTCCTCATGACAATGCTCAGGGAGGTGGCCCGTTTGGCCCCAAAAAAAAAAAAAAAAAAAAAAAAAAAAATAATGGGCGGGCAAAAGTTTGGGGTAGGGCCTATGATGAATAATTCACGTTCAATCAATGGATTTAGGCCAACTTAGGTGGGAATGATCCTCAGGGAGAGGGAAGGGTTCCTGGAATGCGTACACAGGCCCCCCCCCCCCGGGGGGCCCCCAGGGGGCAGGGCCCAAAAGGGCCCAAACTAGGTAACTTTCTAACCACAAGCCCATTTGTAACCAAAATTGGGTGGTCGATGCATAACAGGGACCTCAATGTTATTTGGGGGTCAAGGTCACATAAGTAGGTCAAAGGTCAAATGTTAAGATACTAGGGCATGCCTTGTTTTTATAAAAACGGATGTTCAAATTTAAGTTAACTTGGCAAAATCAGCTATATAGCAAGGGGATGCAAAGTTTTTCAACTGGTTCATTTGGCTACGTTGGTGCCTAGATATCAGGCTCCAAGGGCCAAAACTATATGTATAACTGATGTTTTTTCTATGGGTACCATAGAGAATTTGCGAGACCTCAGGTGAGCGTCGTGCCCCCCGGGGCTCTTGTTTGTTGATTCTCTTTGATATAGATGCTGTACTCAATTGTTCATGGTTTTCAGTAACCACTCATTATGAAATAAAGATAACTGAGGATTTGGGTATTGTAATAAAAACTTTCAAAATATAATCAGACATACTGTATACACCATATATTTCGCGTCCATATATTTTTGCAATTTTGCTTCAAGACAAGAAATTCGAGAGAGTATATTTTAATGAATTTCCTTCAAGACAGGAAATTTGTGAGAGTATATTTTGGTGATTCTATTTTATTAACATTCTCTTTGTACAGAAATATCAAAAAGTGAAAATTTTCGCATTCAGTAAGTCGCAAAATTTGTGAAAATAAGACCACAGCGTATACAGTCTTCATTTGCTCTTCATTTCATTAAACACATAAGTTATACAGAAATACAATGCATATGTACATGTAGTTTGTATGTCTTGAGATATTTATCAAGAAGTTTATGAAAGTAATTTTGTGTGTGTGTAGTGTTAAATTGCCAGCAAAATCCTTACCTAAAAGTAGGTATCTGCACTGTGTATTTCATACTTTATATTCACATCAATTTGACAAGTTATTGTGTCATGTTGTATCATGTTTGGCTCAATGAAATTATACCTGGCTTCTTTTTGTAGTGAAGTGTATTATTGGTCAAAGTTACCAAATATATACAGTAAACTTTGCCTAAGTCGAATGACTGGGGACCACACAAATTACATCGACTTAGACAAAATTTGAGTTACAGTTTTGTATACAATTCTATGTTAGAGATGAAGGAAACATGTACAGGGAATTGGAGGCTGTCATGAATGAGAAAGGCAGAGAGGAAATGGGAAATTTATGATACCTTTACAGTCATGCTGACAGGCAGAGATCAAAAGGTCAACCCATTAAGACCTTCAAGAATGACAGTTGTGGCCACTTGGACCCAGGCGAATGATTAACACATGTTTGCTCCCTTTGGGACTCGAAAATATGTTCGAGATATTGGATTTTAACAAAATTGACTTAGAAGAAAAACTTTCCATTGAAAAAGCACAGAACAAATTGGGACTGTCAAAAATATTCAACACAGGCGATAATTTGACCTGTGTGATGTCGAGTTATAAAAAGTTAATTGTACTTTAGCATTGTTTAGGGTGGCAGAAGAATGGAGTGGGGGAGAAATTACAACCTCGGTACATTAATTCAGCCTAAATTTGCCAAACTTGAATGAAATTGTACTGTCATATTGCTTCACATCTTTATAATTGACAATATGTAGAGTATGTCTAGCACGGGGTCTAGCAATGCCTTACACAGTGTGTAAAAAATTTTCATGTCATAGACTGCTCAGTAATTACCCAAAACAATTTAGTATCCAAATATGAAAAGACCACATAATTTTTTTACTTCAGTGAAAATGTCAACAGTCTTGCCTCATGGGTTTTGAATGCCCTGGCTTTTTTGTCAGTAGTGTGTTTCTTTACCTCCAAATTTGTTAAAATGAAGTTCACACCTGCAGTTCTTGCTTTTCCTCTGTGTTTTATTACTGCTTTGTCACTTCCCTGTCAAGCACTTTGTCACAGATATCAAAAGTATTGTATAAAAATGGTTGGAAGTATTTTCTGTCTTTAAAAAGGCAATTGACTTTCTCTTTAGTTATTGGACAACAGTAATAATCACAAAGTACATGTAGTGAATAAGATATGGTGTGGATTCATAGTGAAGTGTGCATTCCTGTTGATCCAGCTTGGAATAGACAAAAAAAAAATGTTTTTTCATATAAATACATGTATGCATATTCAATTCAATGATACAAGACTAATTACATGTTTGACATTCACTCCAAAATTTATTGGGCTGTGCTTATACAGTGTGTAAAAACAAGTAGACACTTAGAAAAAAAAATATTTAAAAAAGCTCTCATGTTTTTGAGATTATTTTTTTATATGAATATGTTACCTTGGACCTAAGCTATTTGATGACACTGTTGGTATTGAAAGCATTTCACGCATGGGTGATCACAGCCCACTTTGCATTTGCGCACAGAATTGCTTTCTAATAGTCAATGTTTAATGCCTTGCAGACCGATGCTGCAGAAGATTTCAACTGATGTGCAAAAGTATTGAATCCTCAGCATGCTCAGAGAAAAGCTAATATCAATTCTGTGACAAGAAAGACAAAAATGAAGCAATGATTCAGATACACCCCAATAAAAAAAAGAAAATAGTCATGTTTGCAGGATGAACTGTAAATTGACCAAAAAAATGACATTTTCTTTTTTTTAGGATGGTGTATCTGAATCATTGCTTCATGTTTGTCTTGTCACAGAAATGATATTAGCTTTTCTCTGAGCATGCTGAGAATTCAATACTTGGGCACATCAGTTGAGAACTTCTGCAGCACCGGTCTGTGAGGCATTAAACATTGACTATAAGAACACAATTCTGTGCGCAAATGCATTTTTGACTGGTTGGACAAAAGTGGGTTGTGCTCACTCATGCGTGTAATACTTTCAATACCAACAGTGTCATCAGATAGCTTAGATCGAAGGTAGCATATTCATATACAAAATAATCTCAAAATCATGAAATTTTTGTATAATAAATTTTTTTTCGAAGTGTCTACTTTTTTTTGATACACACAGTATAAAAGTATTATGTGGTTTTCATAATTACTCTGCAGTCTGTGAGAGAGAGTATTGCGGGACTTGTATGGTCAGTTTATTAGTACATTCAAGCATTTCTTTATGTGCAGTTTAAAAGTGTAATGTGATTAAGCAAAATTATTTACGTTCCTTGCATCTACTTTTGTTCAAAATTTTATTTTCTCCAAATTAGTAGAGATCAAATGTTTGAATAATAATTTGCAAAAGTGTCTTGCACCTTGGAAGTAAATTTTGGAGAAAAAAAATCAAATAAATCTTCTGTAGCTGCACTTTACGCTAGCATATCTACTTAGAATTTATAAGCCAGATTTGTACAGTCACATATTTGTCTATTTCAAGCAGTAGTTTGTACTTTGCTGTTCATTTGTGTTGTAAGTGTTTGAATGAAACAAGATTTGACACAGTACTAGCATGATATGATGACAATAAAATCAGATATTTTATGTATACCATGCAAGAGGATTCCTACAAGATTTTAATTTTTGCTCTCTTCTCGAATATTTTAGGGGGAAAGCAGGGCAGGGGGCATGACTTTCCAGGATGGGCAGTCACTAAAGTTTTTTTTCCTTTGGAGGAAAAATGTGATGTGGTGAGAACGTTGTCAAAACCATGAGAATGATGACGATAAAGAGAATGATCAAATGAATGATTATCATGATGACAATGATGCTAATGATGGTGATAATGATTTTACAAGAGACAAGAAATGATCACTAGGTACATGAAATCATATTCACTATTTCAAAATATTTTAATCACATGAACCGTCCAAAGTACAAATACAATAAATTAATTTCTGTACATTATATTTATATCACACAGCACCATTTTGTTTATAAATGGTCAAATATTTCGAAGATGCGCTGCCCATAAACATAATTATGCAAACTTCTTACAGATGGAGAATTCAACAAGAAATGTGCTGTATCCACAGGACATGGATACCCCTACTTAACACGATCAGCAAGCATTTCTTAGCTCATTGGTCTGCATTTTAGTGTCATCTACAGTACTTACACACCAAACCTACTAAACTTTGTCCAGTATCTTTTAAGTTATTGTGTGGAAACCAATTTCTATATATGATGAGCTGTGACCTCTAACTTGTAACCAGTGGACTCTAAATTTGTACTTGACCTATATTTCAGTGCCATATACCTATCCATAAACAATTATTTAAATCTGACCAATATTTTTTAAGGTATGTAAAAACCAATTTACATATATAATGAACTGTGACCGTTTACCTTTGACCTGCAGACTCTGAATTCGAACTTGGCCTGTATTTTAGTGTCATCTACCTACACAACAAAAATTCTACTCCTAGTACCTTTATTAATACATCAAAACTTTGACTTAACAACCACTGTTAAATTATGGATATTATGGGGGATCTGTATTGTATTTACAAGTGCATAAGAACAAATCTTCTCTGAGGGTTTGGTAAACTGCATCTGAATATGCATTTGAAATACTGAACTGTAGGGAAGAACAAGTGTTTATACATTGTTACTAACAATTCTAAATTGATATAATACTGATTATTATTCATTCTGTATGATACAATGTGGTACAATATACCTGTATACATCCATACTTTCCAATATTAGCTCACTCATAATCCTGTGGTGGTACAAATATGAAACAAATTAGTAAGATTTCTCATACATACACCATAAAAGTCAGCAAATTTTCTAAATTTCTGACCACTGGCAGCAATAATTATAGATAAAATATCACAGGCAAGTGTATTATATCCAAAATATCACAAGGTACTGTTTTGAGAAATATCATTTTACAAAATGTAAGTTAGGACAGGATAAACAAGTCGCTGTATTTAAATGATAAATTTGACTTGCAATAGTACTATCAATATTTCAAGCATAGTATCGCCTTAACAATGGCAGACAAAATTATTACTGCATGCTTCTATTATGAGTTGCTTTCCACATTTTCAACTATTGTCAACGTGGAATATTTCACAGTGTGGAAATTTTCGCACATGCCGATGATAGTGCGAAAATAAAAAAACATGGATTTTTTTTTTTTAGCAAAGCTTACCAATTAATCTTTGTACACCTTGGTGTTTTTCGTATTTGTACAGTGTGTACATGCGTGGCTGGCTGCAGAGGCTTCATTGTGCCGCTTGTGGTTACTTGTTTTGTATTTTGGCTCTCCGCAAAATTAAAAATGTGAAATGTCACCAAACTCTGCAAGCGCGAAAAATTAATCGCGTGAAAATTTTCACTTTTACAGTATTTTTTTTTCAATATAAAACTTATATATATATTTATATATATATTTTTTATCAAACTATATATACTTTTAACAATCCCATATTATCAGTCTCACACATCACAGAATATAAATGAATAAATCATCATGGTTATTGCTTCCAGGTGGGCTGCAGAAAAAGACTGGGTGAACAGAAATATCAACTTCAACAAGAGAAAAAGGGAAAGAAAAAGAAGAAGGGGAAAAAAAGACATTTGCTTGTGCATTTCAAAAAGTACACATGGAAATACTTTTATTGATGCGATGTAAATTTAGCAGTAGCAAACCTTTAGTGCTTCAATAGCTTCTTTCCATATTCTATGCAGAATCTTTTTTGATACAATATTTACAATAAATATTGCATTTTAGTATATTTGCATGGTACTTAAAATTTATTGCACAATTTAGTCTCATATTTTGCATTCAATACATACCCCATTACAGATGATTTGATTTCAATATAACATGCGTTATTTATAGGCCCCAGCCTGAGATATCTCATTTTTATGCTACATTTACACTTTGTTCCCGGTGGCCACGGCAGCCCCATTTGCCCAAAACGTAGTTCACCGTGGGATTTTGGCCATGTTTTCTCTGTATTTAAGTTTTGTTAGATCAACTTAAGTTTTCTCAAGATCTATCACAGTATACATGACGGGATGTGGGAGGGAAGGAGCTGCCGAGTCTTACAGGCTCAAAGGCACAGTACGTTCGACCCGTGGTCTACCACAGATGCCAGTACGTTCCCTTCCGGCCCATGTGGGGTGCCACACGTTTCCCACGGTAAAGGTCTGACACGTTTTTCACGCTCTTTTTTTGCTTTCCACGGATGAAACATGGACACTGGGCAGCTTTGGAGCACGTTTGGGCCCACAGTATACAAAGAAAGCTTTCTGAGCGATAGCAAACATTAATTTTGAGATGTCAACGAGATATCATCTTGCATGCCCATGATGATTTGCTTTTATTACCAACTGATTTGAGGGTAAATTTCACATGAGATCTTACCAGCCAGTTGTAATTGCAAACTGCAATTGCATTTATTGCAAGTCTTATTTGTTTTCTTAACAATGGGAGTAAAAACAGGGTTGTGTTTAATAGTCAGAATTAAAAAACAGTCCCTGTAAAGCAGGAAGATTTGGCAGGTATGAGAGGTAAAAAGTTAACACACAGTACAGGGTTCATCATTCATCAAGTAACTGGCTGGAGTGAAGTCTAGCACACAGTACACGGTTCATCGTCCGTTGAGTAATTGGCTGGAGTGGAGTCTAGTAGGTGCTTGGCCACGACTCTGGCCAGGTAATTAGACGTGCTTCTCTTGCCCAGTAGCGGCAGGTTGTAGAATGGCGTCATGTTATCACCGTCGTCCGAGGGTCCTGGATTGCGGTCGTCATGGTACAGTGAGCATGCTTCATGGATGAGCTGCACAAATAATGAGAACATAGTGATACAAACATTGAGCAATGCTTAACTTTTTTTACATACCAGGGGATAGTTTTGGTCAATCTGAATAATAATTATCATCAGTCTTCCAAAGCAATTAACATCAAAACACCTGAAATTCATTTAGAATGCTATATCAAGATTTTCCAATAATTTATTTGGGCAAAATGTTAGGTGCCCCCTCCCTGGACATCCTGATTTCTATACTATATATGCCATATTTCGCATACATATATTTTTGCAATTTTGCTTCAAAAAAGGGGAATTCACAAGAGTTTATTTTCGCAATTTTATTGCATTTGTATTCACTTTCAAATGGTGTATCAATCAGGAAGTGTACATTTATGCAGTTTAGATGAAATATTCGGCATAAAAAGTTAGGGGGGGGGATCAATGAATTTCAGGATATATATCATCAAAATACCACAATTACAGAAAAATTATTTTTCAGTTAATTCCAATACTAATACACTGCTTTTAGGAACCTGAAATCAAATGAATTCTGTACATTTTCTGGAACCAGGGCTGGATTTAGCCTCCAGATTTGGTGGTGGGTTGTTAAGTTCAGCATAAATTTTTCTCATTTTCTTCTTTAGGAATTAACACAGGAACTTGACAAGCTGCCAAGAACAATCTTACAATTTAATTCACTTAACATGAAACTCTGGGCATATCAGAATATCAGAGAAATACTCACAGCATCCATGTTGACAGTGTTCTGAAACTGCAACTCTGGATTTCTGCCCAATATAGTGGCAACAACAGACAAAAGCTGTGAATGAAAATGGATTTAATAATGACTGGTTATATCGACAAATGTAAATTCAGTAAAACTGGAAATTTGGCAGATTTAGCAACATAACTAATCAGCAACATAACTCCGAACATTCCAACATGTACACACTGACAACAAATTAGCACAGTGCCCCGGCATACACAGTATTGTGTATGCTGTTCAAACTTTTCTTGCTCATAATTCAAACTGTTTTGTATTTACTTCCCTACACTACACTCACAAATATTTTGATAAAGGATTAGTTCAAGCAAATGATCACAAACATAAATTCAACAGTTCTACTTGGAAATTGGGAGTAAAAACAAAGTGTCTTTCCTGATAAATTTGATACAAGGAAACCCCGTTATAACGAGGTTGTCGGGACTGCCGACTTTACCTCGTTGTAACCGGTACCTCGTTGTAAACGTACACATAATGTAACACACAAAATATAACATGTATGGGACTGGGCATTTAACCTCTGTGTTACTCTTTTCCTACTTTTCCTGCACCAAAACGTATGAATGAAGCTGAGTTATTGTTCAATTATTACCATCCAAAGGTAATAAAGCGCAAACTAGACTCGAAATAAAGCAACAACCTTCACGCTCGTAACTTGCGTCGAGGTACTGTGTACCGGCGAGCAGGCTTTGTGTGACGAGCGTGATGTACATGTACTGCTGCAGTTGGATCGGATGTGTATACACACACAACACACACTTGGCACCATGAGTCAGGGACTTCATGCTATTGTGCACACCCTCCAGGCGCTGCGTGCCAATAGCAGGCTGAAGTGCCGGATGCGCTCTGAAACGATTGGCATTTTTTGCGTTTGCCAAAATTTAGAATTCCGTCAGATGGACCATGCAACTGTTCATTTCCTCGTTTTAATGTTTTTCTTGTTAAATGGCGTGATGAACAAATACCTCGTTGTAAGCGAAATCCGCATTACACGACGCTCGCCTACCTAAACGCACTTCTCCATTGAAACAACATCGTCAAATGAAAACGGACACGAGACAATTCACCTCGTTGAAAGCCGGTACTCGCTTTATCGAGCTCGTTATACACGGCGGTCTTCCTGTACTTGTTTTTGATACTTTAGAAGCAGGAATAACTGTCACTGTTTGAAAACAATCCACATTGAAGTTGGTGGTCTATAAATGTTTGGTCTATGTTGGTTATCCCATGTATTTGGTAATGTGACAAATATATCAGATGAAAATCTAAAAAATTTTGAGCTACTACTTGACAGAGTACAGTTTATAATAATGAACTCCTGTCTCATTTGTACTTTTCAATTTTATTTTATATAGTTAGTTTAATACAGTATAACATGTTTTGACATACAAGCTTTGTCACTTCAGCAATGATGAAGTCATGTCAAGTAACCCTTACCTCCACCATCAACTGGCGATACTCAGGGTGAGCAATTCGTCCAAACATCTCCTCAATTCGAAGGGCAAAGTTGAGATCTGTCTGTGTCATGTCCGACAAGGTGGGCTGCTGGGGGAGGTAGTAGTTGGCGATGCTCATACCGGCTGGTGTCCGCCCCAAGATGTGCCACACTGTCACAGGATAAAGATAAAAGACCAATTTAAAGCTGATAGTAGGAAGAATTTTACAGGCAATGTATAGTTTTAGTAAACAGTGACAAATAATTTTTTCTTGAGTTGCTTTTTTCTTAAATAGACCTACGCCATCTATTTAATCTACTCAGATGTGATACTGTTGTGGGAAATTCAAATTTGCTTCTGTAGACATAATTTCATTGAGTTTGATATACTACAAATCCAAACTAGCAACAACAATAAAATGAACAACCAGTGGAAAATTCACATTCAGTTTGTAACTGTCATGCTCTATGTAACAGTGTAAATCATAGAAAAACAAACTTAATGACGAATTAAGAAGAAAAAACACTTATATTGACAATTTGTTACCAACTGGAAAAATGAAAACTAACAAGATATTAAAATTCATCTAAAAAGTACATCATCACTACACATAATGATTTCACAATGACTGTTTTTTTTAGACAAAAAATGTTGGAAACAGGGTGGATGAAAGCGAAATGTTAAATTGAGGGCAGGTGAAGATGAAAGGGTAGTGAATAAATGGGATGGTGAGGGATAAGGGAATGGGGAACGGTTGATGAAAGGGCGTGTAGCTAAAGAAGAGAGAAACTAGGATTAAGGGGAGGGCTTAATAAGGTGGAGAGGTGGTTGAATGTGGAGGAGTGGATAAAGGGGAGGGGTGAGTGAAAATGAAGAGGACAATGAAAGGCAGCATGGCTTAAAAAAGGGGGGGGGGGCACAAATGAGAAGGTTAGACTGAAGGGAAAAGCAAGAAAAAATGGAGTGGCTGTGGATGAAGGGAGGATAAAGAGAAAGAAGGAAGGTGGATGGAAGGGGAGGAGTGGCCACAGAGGAGGGATGGCTGAAGAGGAGGGGTAGATGAGGAGGAGAGAGTAAAAGAGGAGGATGAAGGAGAGGTAGTAAAGAGTATATGGATGGAGGGGAGAATGATGGGGGGGGGGATAACAGAAAAGAAATATTGCACAGATGGGTAGGGTAGATGTCAGGGAGGCAAGGAAGACAAGAGAGGAGGGATGAATGGGGAGGGGTGGATGAAAGGAGAGGGAGTAACAGGGAGGATCCAACCAAGTCAAATTTTCAGACCTTTGTCATAGAAGAGTGGAGGTGTCCTATTCAGGGCACCTGTGAATTGCCTTCTCTGCAGCCAGGTCCTATCACTCAGAGTTGTCATCTTGATCTCCAGTACATGACTCAGTAAATCTTTCAGGCGATATGGTGAGAGAGCGTGCAATGGCTATGAGACAGAAAACAGAAATTGTATCTAAAATGTTTTCTTACATCCATCATTTATCACATGAATATCAATGGAAATGTAATTGATAGGCCTCAAGAACATATATTTTTAATGAAAACAAATCATAACATTATAGAAGAGGCAACGAAATATTACTAGGTAGCCATTATTTATTTCTTTGTTTAATCTTTGATACTTTGATCTGCAAAGTAATCAACAATAAAAATTTAACAATAATAATTTAAAACATGAACATTCATAGATTAACAAACATATACGCACAAATAAAATAAATATACAATGAAAAGAGAGAAGGAAAGAAAAAAATGTAGGAAGAATTAAAGTCTGATCAGCATTTCTTCAGTTACTGTGGTAACAAGGAAATAACTAGTGGACAGATGCACACATGCACAAAGGGGCCATCAGATGAATAACCTGAAAGTATGATGGTGTGGAGGCATAAAAATGGCAGGATAACAATTACAATTGTTTTAACATTTATCTTAGAAGTTGACAGCTCTAGAATAATTGCTGTCCAAAATAAGCCACTGCATGCTTTTTCAATCATACCTTTCATACAACTTACCCCAGTTTCTTTCCATGTGATTTCCAGTTCTGATTCCATGGCATGTAACAACCAACTGCAAAATAAAAATCAAACACAATTCAAGATGACACAATTTCATAAGAATACCCAATTCCTGATTACTGACAAAACATGTTTCCATGAACAAATCTTCTAGCATTTAATTTTTATATTTGAATTTGACATAAACATTAGTATGTGAAGATATAAATGCCCTGGAGACGAAACTTCTATAATATAGCAGTCTATGGGGAAAAACTGGGTTTCCTCTTCAGACTTTATCAAAGACACTTGTAGCATAGGCAAATATAAAGCTCAGATGGTCTAAATTGGAAACTTTGCTAAACGAACCCTTTAAGTTTGTTCATTATTCTCACCCAATTCTGATCTTGAGGACGTTATTGAAGAGTTCGGGTCGGGTGGAGATGATCTTGCCGAGGGCTATGACCATCTCTTGCTGCATGACGGCCTGTCTCAGGTCGTAGGGCTGACACCGGTCAAAGATAATGGCTTTGATCTCGGCAGGGGTCAAGGGTCGACTGATCACCTCTTCCTCGTGGCCGAACACACCAATTGTGATCTGAAGGAATGTGAATATGTGTGAATATATTATGCATGTTTTACAAGTTTTTACTCTCTCCATTTCAAACTTAACCCGTTGCCTTCGAGATTCTGAAAATCTCATAGAGTTAACACAGGGCACATCCGGTTCCCGTAGCCAATGGATTAACACAAGTGACAAATGATAATTCACAAATTTACACAAACATACTATAAAATACTAAACTTTGGCGAATAGGAACTGACGGCTGTCTCATGCGCATAAAACTTCCACAAATTGCTAATCACGTCTTGAATTGGCATTCAAAAAGATGTGTTCACGTGCATTTTACTTTCGCAAAGCTCGACTCCTCGTGAAATTTGCAAAAATTAAATGCTTGCAAAAATTTCTGGTTCTACAGGTTTCAATTTACACAAATAAAATTTTCAAGTAATATTTGGGATAATGTGAAGTAAACAAAGAACATATATCAAATATACATTAATAACAATCAGAATGGATCATACAAAAAAATTAAATCATTTATGGAAACATTGTTCAAGAAGAAAAACAGGGGAAAGAGAAAGGCTGACTAAATCCCCCAATCATTCACATCTGAATGTATGAAGGATTAACCCTAAAAAGCCCAAGGGGGGGGGGGGCACATTGTGCCCCCTATCAATTTTTTTTCGCCACGTCCACAATTTTTGTCGAAATTTGATCAAACTTGGTGACTTTCCTAAAATTTTATGGCGAACCCGTGAAGTCGTGTTGCCATGGCAACCACATTTTGAAGGTCATGTGTGTCATTTTTGGTGTTTTTTTCTATTTTTACTAGATAGAAGAGTTACTGCCACTTGTTTTTCGTATCTATTGACTCAGATATGACATGAAACGTATGTTTCATCTATTTCGAAACATATTCAATACATTTCTTTTGTTTTTCTTTATTTTTGAAGGGTAAAATGGCGCCAAAACAATAAAAACAAAAAAAAATATTGAAAATTCATTTTTCTTGCTTTTTTCCTTTATTTTCAATTTTAAATTATCAGATTACAAGATGTGATGTATCAAAGTGCAATTCCATCAAAAAAGTTTACCAGAATGATAAAAAAAATGCATTTATTCAGGTTATTTTAACTCTTTAGTGCAACCAACAGTGCATAGTAATTTGTGCATATTCCCACTATATGTATTGTAACATAAAATATGAGCCTCAAACAGTCAAAGTTTACTCAAAATACTTATTTTCTATCTTAAAATATGTGATCTTGTATATTTAGAGACAAATTAATCACTTGTGAGTGTATACAAGGGATATTAAAGACGAAAACTTCGAAATATTCAACAAAATCCATATTTTCTATGTATTTCATTATATTATGGTGAATAGCGCCCCCATGTGGTGACCTTGAGAAATTTTGATAGTTGCGTTTTGTAGAGTTTGAGTTGCTTTGCATGTGTGCCAAATTTGAGAGTGATTGGTCAAAAAATGAAGATTTTAGAGAAGGGGGGCACAATGTGCCCCCCTTGGGCCACGGAGAGCCAAAAATAGCTTGGGCTTTTTAGGGTTAAGCGAATTTGAATTAATGATACAAAAATTTATGAGTATGTAGCAAATGATTGTTATAGTTTATTTTTATACACACACAAATCAGCAAATAAATATCACAACAAACAAAAGGAAAAGAAAGCAAAGGAAATTTCATGTAAGACTTACAAACTTGCCATTGACCAACATCGATGTGATAGAGGGCGCCAGACTATCGACTACCTTCCCCATAATGCTAGCACAGTAACGTACAGTGGACCAGTCTTTCAAGATACGGGCCTTCTGGTACAAGATGCTCAATCTCTCACCAACACTCACTGAAGAAAAGAATGCCAACAAGGGAAATCAAACAATATCAAAATGCAATAATTAACTATAATGGTCTATCATCAAATGAATGTACTGCTATCAATCTATATTTCCACTGTAATCATTATTATCATCACAATTTTCTTCATAATCACCACCTTCTTCTTATCGTACCTTCTTTGCTTCCCTCTTTTCTTCATTTTTTTCATTCTTCCTCTCATCTTCATTCCCAATATCAACATCATCATTGTCGTCGTTGTTGTCATCCTCATCCTCATCATCACCACCATCATCGTCGTCATCGTCGTCGTCGTCATCATCATCATCTCCATCACCATATAACTACTCCATGAAAAATATTACAACAGATTTTTTTTTTAAATGAATTTTAATCACCCTTGACTACTCTAAACACTACTACTACTATCAAAATGATACTCAAAATTATTTTCATATTCAAACACAAAAACAGAAAGAACAACAAATCTTGCATTCAATCATCAGTCACCTTCATCAATCAGAAAGTTAGGTCCTTCTCTCCTGTGCAGCAATCCCAGAATCTCTCCCTGAATACTCAGATTTGTCCTCTTGGCAAGTTCTTGCATTACTTCCCATGTAGATTTCCATTCCAACTCCTACAACAGAAATAAAGATAACAAATTATGATACACAACAAATAGATCAAGCAAAGTCCTTCTAAGTGATGTTTCACAATACATTTAATCTTTATAACTCTGACATATCTCATCTTGATATTTATGGTGATGAGATGTTCATCATGATATCAATGATGTGGAATTTGTCAGTGTAATCATCTATTACACTAATATGGATTCCTTTTGTGCTTGTCTCATCAATACATAATGTGACATTCACACTTGAGGGAAACAGACCCTTGACTGCATATCAAAACAGGCCACAAAATCTTTAAGAGATGATTTTTACAGATGTATTGCTAAACATCCTGGTCCCCCCTCGGTGCTTACCATGATATTGAAGTCATCATGGGGTCTGGATTCAGGGGCATTGTAGGAGCTCATCTTCTTGGTAACCTTGAGGGGCAGGTGGTCCACGTTCAGCTCCTCCATGGGGCGGAATAAGATGTTGGCAGCACTGCAAAATAAAACCCCATAAACAACTACAATCACCAACTCCTAACAGAATGATTGACCATGTCAGCAGACATGAAATGCCAAAGACGTATTACTAAACCATCACAAGGAGTCAATTACAAAAGTTCAACAGTGCCAGCTGTGCTACCTACTATTGTCACAAAACCAAATGTGCATAAAAAGAAGAGAACAAAGAAGAAAGCAGAGAGTTATGGAATTGCTGACCTGCAGTATGCTTGAAAATAAAGTTAACCATGATTTTTGCATAACACATACACTTACAACTAAAAACTACCTCTTTTTAAAGTCTTTTTACATTTTACTGCAAGGTTTTTAAAAGTGACACAATATTATAATTTTTTTATCTCATTTTTCATTCAGTTTATG
Organism: Eucidaris tribuloides; assembly: GCA_001188425.1. Classification (NCBI taxonomy): domain Eukaryota; kingdom Metazoa; phylum Echinodermata; class Echinoidea; order Cidaroida; family Cidaridae; genus Eucidaris; species Eucidaris tribuloides. Next base: position 84,000 of record JZLH01S0007823.1, read on the forward strand.
AAAAGGTGGGGGTTATTGACTAGTGACTACACAATATATCCGAGCTGACATTCATACAGTTATTAACTCTTAACATGCCAGGGGATTTAAATCTTTATGGACTCTATGTGTATTATTTGGTGCAGATCTGCGACTTCTGCATGTTGAGAGTAAAGTCAAAGTTTCTCTCTTTTTATTACCTTCCTTCTGGCATTTGGAAGTCAAGATGTTCCACGAAGGAAGATGCAATGAGTGTCTGGAGGCGGTCCACTCTGACCCGGATTCCGTTAAAGTATCCTCTCTTGAAAGAGGCTAGCATCTCAAGCATGGCTGTACTCTCTGGACCACTGTAAGAATTTGGAATAAAGAAACAACAACATTATTGTAATCCTGTGTATCATATTTTAGTTTCCCATTTTAATTTTTCTTGCTTTTAAATATCAAATTGTACATATGTTATGTTATTGTTTTTAATGAATAATGGAATAAATAAAAATCTGAATCTGAATCTGAATATTAAAGACACTATATAACACTGTGGAAGACACGTTTAAAAAATTGTTGAACTTTGCTATCTGACAAATCTGACAGTGTTTGAATGGACAAACAAACACCTTAGAACACAAAACTTTAGACAGTTATGCTGTCACTAGTACAATATGTGCAGATACAAATTGGCACATTAATTTCCTATCGGGCGATAGGAAATTCTGCAATACGGCAGTCTATGGGGGAAAGCTGGAATGGTTTCTCAGTGATTTTCACTTTTTTAAAGCACTTAATGATTGTTTTAAACTGCAATTTTTTCAGGGCTTCATTTTTAGACCATGTCAGAGACTCTGGTAGCATGGGGAATCATGCAGCTCAGATTTTTTAAACTGGAAACATTGTTATACAATGCCTTTAACATCAATAACAAATACCTTGCAAAAAAGAGCACAGAACTTTAAAGGTCGACAAATAAATGTAAAATATTGTCTGTTTGGTCATTGAGATAAATTTCCTGCACAGTCCATTTAAAGGCATAATATAACAATGTTTCCAGTTTAAAAAATGTGAGCTGCATGATTCCCCATGCTACCAGTGTCTCTGATAAGGTCTAAAAACGAACTCCTGAAAAAATTGCAGCTTAAAACGATCATTAAGTGCTTTGAAAAAGTGAAAATCGTTGAGAGACCATTCCAGTTTTTCCCCATAGACTGCTGTGTTGCAGAATTTCCTATCGGCTGATAATTTATCCACGTGCCATTTGTTTCTGCTCATATTTTACTAGTGACAGCATAATTGTCCAAACTTTTGTGTTCTAGAGTGTTTATTTGTCCATTCATACACTGTCAGATATGTCAGGCAGCAAAGTTTGGCAAATTTTTAAACGGGTCTTCCACAGTGTTATATAGCGTCTTTAATGTCACTTAATAGTCCACAAATCAGTTAATCTCCCTTTCCTTAACTGTTGATATATTCCAACATATTTTGAACAGGAATGCAACAGGAAATATTTGAATGTAGGAGAAATACATTATTATGTAGGATAAAAACATATTTATACCAATATAATTAAAGCTTTTGTAAGGTAAAGTTAAAGTTTCCATTTATACTCTTGGATCATCATCATAAGGCCATCTCTCATGGGTTTACCCTCCTTGATTATTTCTTCAGTTTATGTTATTATTCTTGGTAAGTGTGTAGTAATTTATTAAAGTATCACATGTATTGCAAAAATAAAGCACTTTTAAGTGTAAAGATCAAGGGTATTCAGAAAAAAAAAATCATCATGGATACCTGAAATATTGTATGAAGTTTGCTTTTACATGGGAACAGTACATGGAATTGTAGTAGCACTGGCTGGTATGTTAATTTGCAATATGATTGCAAGTTGTACATGTACTACTAAATACACATGCTTTAATTCTTAACATGCCATGGGAATTACAGCTCTGTGGACATTGTATGTATTGTGTGTTCCATATTTGCGACTTCAGAATGTTAAGAGTTAAAAATCACTGAAATCTCACCTGAAATGTTCCTCTCTAATCAGCAGGCAGACTGTTGGCCTTCCAGATGAGTTCCAACTCTTCTTGACAAAAGCCACAAGATTCTGGAATACCAAAAATTTCAGAGTATGGACCACATTTATATCGTTCATGTTGCGCTCCATTTCATGTTGAAGTTCATAAACAGTAGTATATCACATCGTGGTGAGGAAATCACCTCCCCTGTAAAAAGCTAAAGCTGATTTTATGTCATCTAAGATTTAAGGTGATAAAGGATCATGTTAGGATCATAAGACTGTCATACGAG
>JZLH01S0007846.1:0-13939 GCA_001188425.1 Eucidaris tribuloides
CATATATTGACAGTGGTAATAACAGGGATCATCTTTCTGTAACCCATTGCCTCTGAGATTGTATAATTCTCATAGAGTTAATGCATGGTGCATCCAGTTCCCTTATGGCCACACAACACAATCAGCTATGATCCGATTTTGGCAATAAATCACAGTAGCATTTAATGTGGGCATTTTAACAAATAAAACTTATTCGATGTAGGTTCTGAATGATAATATGAATACTTAAAATGGGATTTTGGTGCGCTGTCAGCCGTGAACCCAGAGTAAGGGCCAAATTATTTTCAAATCGTAGACAATCGTAAGACTTCTTTCACGTCACTATGATTCGGGGCCGATTTGGCTTTCCTTTCGACTAGAGAGTTTGTAAATGGCCATATTTTCAATTTTACTATCTGTATGACTATTCAAAACCTTAATAAAGAAATTGTGATGTCTTGAAATGTTCATATCAAATGCTATTCCATTTTTTTTTCCAAAATCGGATCATAGACCGTTCATGTAGTGTGTGGTGGGCTTTAGCCAGCAGGTAAATCACAGTGATGAATAATTTGGGCTTACAGTACCTGATTGAATCAATTTTACACATTTACTTGTATTCCTTTTGGAGTAAAACTAAGCATGAACTAGTGTAAAAAGACAAAACACAACAACAACAAAAATCCCCAAACAGAAGACATCACTCTTCACCTATTTGAATTGCTGACAGAGTACTTCGCTCAGACAATATCCTGAAACTAAATCCACACTTCCAAGTTGCCTAAGCTCTTATGCTGCCAGGAAAACCCAAAGTATTTAGTCTATCCTGGAAACCTAAAACAAAAATGAAAGGATGGGAACTTTTCTCCTGGTCATTAGGAATTGGCAATGTTCTCCTCAGCTTGCTTCATCGAATAACATAATTTTTTGGTCGTGTGTAGTACATACTACATAGGTGTCAGTCACACTGGTCATTGGCATACCTTCCCCATGTAATTCACGAATAATTTGCTATTTACATTTGGTCAAACAATTCATGTTGTAATCACTCCACAAAAGTTGTTACTCATTTTGTTTTCTGTTATGTGAATTATGAAAATGTTTTACAAATTCCTCCAAATTAGTTAAACATTTCATATAAGAAAATTCAAAGCTTTTTTTGTGTGTGTGTGAGACTGTGAGTACTTAGTGATTAGTAAATTGTTTTGGTTTTGTGTGAGAAACACAAAATTGATACATTGTGGTGTATAGGCCTATTATTCAGGGTGAATCGATAGATGTCATGGCAAGGCATACAGAAAGACTATTTAAGTCAGATAATAGTGTAGATTAGATTCACCAATTTTATTCAGATAAGCACTTATGATTATGAATGCCTTTGTACAATGGTATTCAAATGATATTTCGCGGATTTGTTGAATCATTTTACCTTAAATATTGTGGACGAGTAGTATGTGATTTGTTGTAATACAGGCCATCATAGACATAATAACATCTTATGTACAAAAAAAAAAAAACTGAAAAAGAACAGGAGCACATTATGACATTAATCAATTAATGAACGAATGAGTGAGTCATTCGGGCTCCACCACATCAAAAATACCATTTAGCATCTTCGACTAAACGAATCCGAATCATGAATGACTTTTACAGCCCCATTTTAGCTTGCGGCTATATGTATTCATGTAACATGTGATCTAATAATGCCCTTTGACAATTTCAAATGTACACAGCAGGCTACTAAATCTGGGTTTCTCATCATATTGCTACTTGAATGCTACACATAGTCATTATACGGGTGAGACTGTTCTGTGATCAGGTGCATTTGCCATTTTGCACATGAGTCAGAATAGCCGCGTTCAGACGCAGGCTGTTTCGGTCGGAGTAGGGTCGGAGTAAGGGTCGGAGGAAGCCCAGTCGGAGTAAGGTCGGAGTAAATGTCGGAGTAGTGCCCGTCTGGACAGATGTCGGAGTAAGTTCCTCCGAGCTTCCTCCGACCAAGATACTCCTGTTTTTTTCCAGGAGTATCTCGCTATCTCGACTAGCCGGTCCGAGTAAATTGCCCGTGCAGACTCGAGTACGAGCTGCACTCGGAGTATCTATGACCTTATGTTTAATTTTCCGTAGGTTAGCTTATAAGGTTTGTTTACTCTACGGCGCGGTTAATCGTAAGCACTTCCGGAAGTTACTCTGACCCCCCGCGATGATCCCTGCGAAGGCTGTAGTAAACTGGTCGGAGTTTCTCTCGTGATCCGCCGTGTGGACACAGGGTCGGAGTAAGATAAATATCTTTGGAATTTTAATTGCTGCGTAATAAAATTTTACTCCGACTGTTCTGCACGTCTGAACATGGCTAATGTCTTTGTGCAAGTTACAACCAACTCCAACCAACTCCAACCAAGTCTTCCTTTCAGGGAAAAAATTAAAATTTTCTTTTGGAGGTTACTTTTCCTGTTCAGTTCATCCCGGATACTCTTTTGCATTGAACCCTACAGCAATTTATGGGCGCTCTTTTACAAATTTCGGGGGATCTTTTGCCATTTCGAGGGCAAAATCACCCTATGCCCGTGTATTTTTCTCCCTGCTTCCTTTGTAGTATGTTAGTTGTAGTGCTGTGCTGCATATTTAGCAGTGGTTTTATTTTCCTGAATTTCACGATAAAACAAGTTCAACAAAATTTTCACTCCCTAATTTTATACTTAGTAAATGAAAATGCAATAAAATCACAGAAATATACTCTCACAAATTTCCCTTTGAAGCAAAAACATGAAAATGAGGGAGTTTCATCTGAATTTGGTTTCATAGGTAATTTTTCTGATCAGGTCTTAACGGCAAGTTTGGAGATTTAGTGATTAATGTTCTCTTTTGAAAGTAACATTCTTACTTTGATGGAGGTAAAGATAGAACACAAATATGAATTTAACATATTCCTCTGATTAGAGATTTAATATAGATGATCAGAACCTTTAACTATAATCAACATGAACATTTCTGCAATGTAGTTTACCCAAACATGTCGCTAATGCGTTGAAATGTGCATGGGTTTATGGGTGTCAGGAATGCGTGGAGGCATTCCGACAGCCAGAGCTATTTTATTTAGCCTTCCACAATCACACGGTAAGCGGTTTTCTGTTCCTTGTTGATGATTTTAGCGATAGTTGTTTGATACTTTCATTGTCCGTCCGTTTTCATTTATTTAAGGTGAAGCTTTTTTCGAGGATTAATGTCACTCTATGTTGCTATCATGGGATTGGTACTAAAAGCAGTTTAAAGCAACAATCTAAACTTTGATTTCATGGACTAATGATTCATTGATATTAGTCACATCTGACAAATTTTTGAACAGTGAATTTACAATTTATAATTAAATGTTGATTGTTGAAAAACCTTCACTGACGAGTGAGTAACCTCCTGGGGATTTTGAACCTATGTGAATTTCAAAATAAGTTATATAAAAAAATATATATAACTTTCAAAATGCCTGAAGAACAATCATTGATTTTATACTTTACATGGCCTTTGCCACTGTGATAGTAAATTAATGGTATATTTAATGTGACAATGTTGGAAAGAAAAATATAGGCGACATTCAAAACCAACCATGAGAATCTGTGTTTAAATTGCCAATCCTATTAACATTTGGTAGAGGGGAACTGTTGACATTTTACAATGATGTATGTTTTCACATAGAAACCCAAGGAAATGGGGAACTTTGATTGAATATTGTTATTTTATTTTTTTGTTAACCTGTATTCCAGGTTATCTTTAATGTGTTACCACCCTGTGGTCTACCACAAAACGTACATGTATCATTCTGCCATTCATAACGGCAACCTCAAAATGGTAATGACTTTGAAAAATTAGTTCTGAAAAGCTACTATCCTGTTGGTCATTTCCAAAGTAATTGACCCCAGAAAATGTGGGTGATGACCTCATAAATATTTCAGCTGCAGCATGTTTGGCCCAGATGGAGAAAATATTCAGTCGTAAAGTTGTTCATAAGATAGACACAAAACGAAGGAAATTTGACTCAGTGCATACACTAAAGTATATCAACATAATCTGTCATAAACTTAGTTTTGAGATTCATATACATGTATAGCTGAGGAAAATTTGACTGCAGTATATATTTAGGTTACGTACATGTACATACAGGTATACTGTACCAACATTAATTTGTGATGCCTGAAAGTGCTCGCACGTTCCTGCAAGTCATTCTGTAGATTATGGGTTTGACATGAAAATATTTTGTCAATCATGTATTATCTATTGATAAATAATAACTGTAATAGACGTAAACAAATCCCTGGATGTGATTTGGGGATTACCCTTAAATCATAATTTTAGCCAGGAATTCTTGGGTTGTAATTGAGTAAAAGCTTCTGTATTGGATCAATATTTGTGGTATCTAGTGATAGACACCAAATTCTCTCGAATGAAATAAATGTCAATATTTGGTGAGATTACTAATTTAACCCGTTGAAAATGAGAGACAAGACATCTTGTCAGGAGGTCTATGGGAAATGTGTGTTAAAGCAAAATTAAACCATCTTCAACGGGTTAACTTGCAATTGACAACTTCAAGTACTAGTAGCTATAAACTGTGATATCTTTACCCATTGGCTATGTGAACTGGATTTGTCATGCATTAATTCTAATTATGGGAATTACAAAATCTCGCAGGCAAAGGGTCAAGATTTGTTTCTTTTCTAAAAGATTGCAAGTCATGTAATGCCGTATGTAAAAACATAGCATACATGTAATACAAACCTGTATGTACAAAAAAATGTGATATTGCAGTGGAATTTGGAGAAAAATGTTGTGATTTTTTGCCCACAAGACTTTATTGCAATTCTACTCAACATGCATTATTTATCTTGTGTTTTCATGAAGTTTCATGAGCCAGATAGAGAATCAGTTTTTCCCCATTTTCATGGCAATTATGACATTTTTCTTATTATTTAAATTTGGAAAGAAAAAAAATTATGCCCTCAACTTCAAGGTATGTGATTACAGGTCACCCGAGGTCAGTCTCATGGATTAAATGACGTTATCATGTGACATGTTATGTGATAGGGTCAAAGGTCACCGAGGGATCAAATTATACCCCTGGTATCAATATCACGCTTGTCACTTCAAATGGCAAAGAACATTTTTCAATTCAAACTTGCCATTAAGTTGAATTGATATTATTTAGAAGTAAATTAAATGATCTGATGCCTAAATGAGAATGTTTTCTTATCTAATATAAACTTGGCTCTTGGTTTATTCAACTTAAAGACGCTATATAACAGTGTGGAAGACCTGTTTAAAAAATTGTCAAACTTTGCTATCTGACATATCTGACAGTGTTTGAATGGACAAATAAACACCCTGGAACACAAAAGTTTGGACAGTTATGCTGTCACTAGTATAACATGTGCAGATACAAATTGGCACATTAATTTCCTATCAGCTGATAGGAAATTCTGCAACACAGCAGTCTATGGAGGAAAGCTGGAATGGTCTCTCAATGATTTTCACTTTTTTAAAGCACTTAATGATTGTTTTAAACTGCAATTTTTTCAGGGCTTCATTTTTAGACTGTCTCAGAGACAACGGTAGCATGGGAAATCATGTAGCTCAGATTTTTTAAACTGGAAACATTGTTATACAATGCCTTTAATTGGTAATTATTATTGAAAGATTTTATAGTAGTGACATTTCTGTCAAGGTCATATGCTTCCAGTTATTAATATCATTTTCAGAGAAAGTTTGTAAATTGTGGTCGTTTTCAAGTGCTGAAAGTTTCGGTTTTGTTTTCGGATAAATGTAAACAATACAATAAAATCTCACTTTGTATCAAGAGACTGTTAATTATTTAATTAGTTGTGTTATTAACATGAGTGCAACTGCAGTTAAAACTTACATAGACTGGATAGACACATTTTTTTTTACAAGTTTGAGCAGAGTATAGAAATTTATTAGAAAAGAAAACATTCTAGAAAGTAGATTATGCATGTCATAAGGTACTTAACTGTTTGGGGATTTAAGCTCATGCCTGAAGTCATTCAGGAATCGGGATATAATTTTGGAGTGCACTATGCTAACAAACTTTTCCATATAAAATTATTATATGAAGATCACCTAGATCAAGCCATGTTTGTCAATCACATCAAATTTGTCGTTCAGGAAAATCTTATGGTCTGATAAGTAAATAAAAGGTAGGTAGAGGATGTTTTCTTGCCCCTGTTGTGGCCAGGTGTTAACAGATTCGGTGCAGGTTTCCAGGTCAGTGTCATTATGGAATGGAATAGATGCTTAGTAGGGAAAAACCCTAGTGATGCAGTAGTAGCCAAGAAATGTTCTTCTGTAGGTCATAGAGTAAATACATAGACCTACATCTAGAGTAGATGTCGTGTTAGTTACACGTAAATGTTGCTCCCTTCTTTGAAGTTGTACTTTTCATCAGCTACCATTGAACCTTCTGCAAAAATGGTGGTACTGTTGATATTAATCAGAATATTAATGATGAAGATGATGAAGATAGTTATGACAAATTTAGTAGTAGTAGTAGTAGTAGTAGTTAGCGTTGCACGACTCCAGGATTTTTGGGAGTCGACTAGTCGCCGATCAAAAGTCGCGACTCCGACTATTTGCCGACTTTCAGCATTTAGTTCTGTTGGCATGATCAATAGGTAAAAGGAAGCACACTATAGCCTATAGCCCTGTACAATAACTGTTCAGTGTCCTCCTTCAATGATATCAGTAAATTCAACTTTCAAAGTGATTACGATCATTCAAAAATTGACTTTTTGCCATAGTCCCACACATTGTCATCAATGTTTTGGCTGGTTTATATGGTAAACATATGTGATTACATGGAGTCGATTCTTGCGTTTCTAAAGTCGGAGTCGCGACTCCTAGACGATAGTCACGACTCCGACTTTTGGCGACTTAGTCGTGCAACACTAGTAGTAGTAGAGTAGTAGTAGTAGCAGCAGCAGCAATACTCCTACTACTACCACTACAGTCATTACTAATGCTGATACTGCTACTACTACTACTACGACTACTACTACAACTACAATCACTACTTCTACTACTCCTACTACTCCCGATGATGGTGATGATAGCGATAATGGTGACGATAGTGATAATGATGATAATGGTAAAACTTGATATATAAAATAAGGAAAACTAATAGTGAGTATGCCATTGAGATCAAATGTTATTTTCAAAATTTGTATGTATGCATAAATGTTTCAGTAATATTATTATCATTACAGCATGTATTTTTAATGACAGAGTACTGAAAACACAAAGCATAAAGAGCAGTATCTCATACCTATTTCTGTGCTTGTACTAAATCCTTGACAAAATCATTGACCATGTAATTATTCTAATTTTCAATGTTCCTACACACGTATGATATTTCAGCAATCTGTAACTGAAACTGACCCCTGCCTCTAGAACTCTGTTTCCCTTCGACTTAAAAGTACTCTATAGCACTCCTCGGCTACTCAAATTACCAACCACAAAAATCGGAATCTCCTCTCCATCTTCCGTGATCTGCTGTCATTGCTGGGGAAAAAGTTTGGCTCCCTGCGTGGCCTGCCTAAATATGGTCATAGTTGTAGCCTAGGTTAGATTAGGTTAATACTTTCACTCCTAAGCAGTGACAATACCCTGTCAATACCGACACCAAATCCTGTGTGTGGGACTAAGATGCTTACAGGGGCAAGTGCGCTGTAGTCTTGCTCTAGAGAAAATTTATGGCTGGACTCGTGTGTCTAGCATGGCTTTATTTATGGCAGCTGGTTCGTACTTACCCCCACACGATGATTGAGGGCAATGACATGACTGGCTTGCTCTCAATTATGGGGCTAACTCCATCAAAATGGATTGTTGATTTTATTCTGGACAGCTTTGGCACTGAGGCAAGGACAGTGTAACTTTATCACCCAATTCAGATTTTTTTTGTTTTTTTGATGCGTATTTATGTCACTGTCCTTTTCAGAGTGATTTTGGCGGCATCATCTGTTAGGGGGATTTTAAACGGTAATTATCGACAGTCACAATTGGGGACAGAATTTGATGTATAAATAAATATGATTTGGGGTGCAAGTGTAGCCAGTTGTGATCAGTTGGATTTATGTAATAATGTTTGCTAGTATTATGACCTAGATTTGAAATTCAGCAGTGTGTTGTTCAGTGAGCAGTGTGAATTGAACCATTTTACCAACTTTAAATTTAAAGGAGACAATCATTATTTAGATAAACAATTAGAATATACTGGCACACAATTGAAGTCACTCCAGATAATACAAAATTGTTTATGAAATGGATCAAGAAGAAAAAGCTACTACTTTGCTTTGACTAAAGTGTACATTTTATTAGAAATACGTTCCACCCCTCTTCACACACAGACAATACACAAAATATATTTAAATATTCTCATTGTGATGGTCGATATACTAGGAATGATTACTACAACAGTTAGAAGAATGGTATGTTTCTGATAAAGCTTCAATGAACTATTCAAATAATATATTCAAATTTCACGTGTGATTTCTAGACCTTTTAAAAATTAAAAGCCAATAGACTTTCGGCGTGTTTCTACAGAAAAACTGTTAAAACGGTATTACCCGCTTAAGTATCCAGAATTCCGGAAAACCTTCCTGTAGAAACAGACGCGATACGGTTTATTGATAAACCGTATCTGACCAAATACAGTTTATCATAACCACCTTCCAGAGGTGGTTATTGCCGTGTTAATCCGTTTAACTTTTCTGTAGAAACACACAGCGAAAAGCGTATCATGTCTGGCACAAGTAGGGGTCACCGGTGCGTGTGAAAATACGTGCCTGTGACTGCATATTTTGGACCAGTTCATATACCACAATGCATTGCGAGGTCATAGGTTGAATTTCCCGATTTCCGATTGACACGGTATTTGCAACACGGAATGGGAGCTAATCGGATTATTCGCTCCGTAGAAACAGGTTGGTTTAAAGGCGATACGGTTTTTCGATTCCGGAAAAGATAAACCGTTTTCCACTATTTTTCTGTAGAAACACACCGTTTGGTAGATGTATGAACAGTGTTTGTTCTATATCACAACAATTATTGTAGAAGTATGATGCAATCACTTGGTGGTAAAAATATTCATACATTTTTGGCAAAACACACAAAAATTGTGTATTTGTCTATTCAACCACATCAACTCAATTGTATCACATTCAGCGAGCTACCTTGTCAGTCACTCATATCCTCCCACAGGCTGCCTTGCGCTGACAAAAAGGCTCAGCCCTCAAAACAGAAGTCTCATAGCTCAACACTAAAACAAGGAAGATGAAGGCAGCCTGAGGTTTCATGATGATTATGATGATGATGGTGGTGGTGGTGGCAAGGATGGAGAGCACTCAGCACCCCCCCCCCAAAAAAAAATATGCCTACCCCAACCTTCATGTCATTTGTGAATCTTGTCTTACCGACACCTATCCCCTCCTCCATCATGCCCCCTCCTCCTTGCTCTGCTACCCCTGTGAATCACCCCCTCCCCCCCCACCACCCCCACCACCTATCAACTGTCGGTTCAGAACCCCAGTGTAGACACTCTGATGAGTTGAAACCCTTTGAGAGTCAAACCACTAACTAGGGTACATAAAGGATGACTAGTTTTGAAAAACTTTCCCTCCATGTAATAATAGTTATTTGTTGTGGTGAATTTGGTGAAATTCAGTGTTCCCAGTAGGTAGGATAAATTCTTTGCAATGGTCATATTTTGCGCTTGATTTCTTTTCATCTCCATTGAAACTTAGCTACCAGACGTCAGAACTCATATTCCCCTTTTACTGTGAGGTATCACAGATCAAGAAAAACATGACTGTATATGGATGCAATTTCAGAATAAAGCCATGTCCACACGATCGGACATAAGTTGCTTGTGACCGGGCATAACTTATGTCGGTAATAGCGTCGGATATAAAGTTGCTGTATGAACGATTGTCGGGCATAACTCTATCGGATATAGCGCGACTTATACCCAACGATTTATATCCGAAGAAGACCAGATATAAGTCCGGTAATAAGTTATACCCGGTGAGAACAAAATATGTGTGGACTGTTGTTGGACATAACTCCGACCTTGAAAGGGCAATTACTCTGTGCGAAGACAACTTCATTGTTTACCAATTCACATTTCACGTAATTTGGGTCAGAGGTTACGACTCGATAGCACCTTGACTACGTCATTTCCTGTCTGCTATTACCGATAAAGACGTGTCGGGCATAAGTTTTGTCGGGTATAAGTGTTGATACCGACACGTGTGGACGCGTTGGTGTATCAATGGAATTTTTCTTATTATGTCGGACTTATACCCGACAAAGATATGCCCGGTAATAACTGCCTTTGTGAACGCAACTTAACTGGGCCATTTCAGCCCAAACTAGTTTCCCATAAAGTGTCAAATCCCTGTGCACCTGCTCGATCCTAATGTAGCAACTTTTAAAGAAACTCATGTCCAATCGTGATTCTCAAACCTTTATTTAAAAGAGCTGCAGGGAATTAAGTGTTTAAATTTAATTTAAATTGATATGATCTACATATAAGAATGGTCTATTTAGTTTTGTGGCATTATTATTAATTTCAAAAGAAATATATATGTGTTAATAGTCGTCGGATGGACAATCAGTGTATGTGCAATATTTTTGCAATCAAACATTTGTTGTTTTGTGTGGTACAAACATTGTGCCATGTACAGCTACCAGCATAAAAAATTATGTGCTTTGTAATAAACATTTATTGAAAAAAAAAAAAGGTCTTCATGTGGAAGACAAATACATCAAACAGGGTAGGAAATAAAATTGTGTTATGCGGGGCTACTTCCAAGCCCAGTTTAGTAAGTTTAGTATGTTATACATTGAACCCTATGAAGAAAATTGAGGGCTATTTAGTGATTTTAGGGGGCTACATATATTTTGTTAATTTGGGGGGCTAAATCGCCCGTCGCCCCAGGGTATTTCCTACGCTGACATCAAATTATATTTTATATGGCTAGATTTGAATCTTCATTTTAAAATATGTACAGATCAAAACCAGCACATGAATTTATTCTCAGCTGATAGAAATTCCGCTACACAGTAGTCTATGGAGGAAAACGGGAATGGTCGCTCAATGATTTTCACTTTTTAGAAGCACTTAATGATCGTTTTAAACTGCAATTTTTTCAGGACTTCATTTTTAGACCTTATCAGAGACACCGGTAGCATGGGGAATCATGTGGCTCAGATTTTTAAAACTGGAAACAGTGTTATACGATGCCTTTAAGATGTATGTGCAGGACAGTAGGACACCTTGTTAGATACAAATAAAAGCTTCCATTCTTGTCACGGATTTAGCTTCACAGCTAAGACTGCGTTGCTGGAATGGTGTAAATACCGTTTCTGCCATGGCCCAGTTCAAATAATGGGATTTCACAGCCAATGCAAGACGTTAAGCTTGTTACAAGCTCAGTAAGGATATGATCAGGTTTAAATGGGGATTGTATCCCCTGAGACTCGATTGGTTTGTTCGATTTCATCTCGCTAATGATGCGCTCCCACGGAACGAGACTGTTTGTACTTCATTAAATTTGAAAAGGACTGCAGTTACAATTTCTGCGACTTTGCATGGGGCTGATGTAATTACTGTAATGTACTTGTAGATTTACTCAGTGCCTGCCTTGTATGTACAACTATAGGCCTATATATGTGTGTGTATGTGTAATCGTGTATGTGTATGTGTGCATGTTCATATGTCCATGGAGCTACCATGATATGGCTGTAGGCCTATATGTTTGTGTCCTATATTGGTTTCCCAAACACATACTCCATGATAATGTTGTGATATATAGTACTTCAGATAGACCAATATTAGCTTGGTTATTTCAAAATCATTGATGCCTTCCATAACAAAGACTGCACTTTGGGTTAAAGGTGAAGACAGTGTTTTAAGTTTTAAAAAATTCAGAGCTACGTAATCCTTCATGCTTTGTGTGTCTCTTTTATATGGTCCAAAAATGAAGCCCTGAAAAAAATATTGTACTTCAAAGTGATCATTACGTGCAGTTTAAAGGTGAAATTCAACGAGTGTTTCTCCCCCACAGATTTACTGTGTCATAGACTGTTTTCCGTGACCCCAGTGCACCAGGGGTGAAATTAAAATTTTCATTTCAGTTGCTACTTTTCCAGTTTTAGTGCATTCCAGATACTCTTTTGTATTGAACTCTATGGCCATTTACGGTGGCTCTTTTCCCATTTCAGGGGCAAAATCCCACCCCCCCCCCCATTTTTTTATGCCTCCGCAACGAAGTTGCCGGAGGCATTATGTTTTCGGGTTGTCCGTCCGTCCGTCCGTCCGTCCGTTACCGGATCCGTTTCCAGCGATAACTTAAGAACCGCTGATCAGATTTTCATGTAACTGGGATCAAGTATGTACTATGGGGCAACAATGAACTGATTAGATTTTGGAGCTGAAAGGTCAAAGGTCAAAGGTCACCGGGCCTAAAATATATCTGATTTGGGCTCGTTACCGCGATAACTTGCGAACGGCCGGTCGGATTTTGATGTAACTTGGGTGAAGTATGTATTATGAAGCAACAATGAACTGATTAGATTTTGGGGTTGAAAGGTCAAAGGTCAAAGGTCACCGGGCCTAAAATATGTCTGACTTCGGCTCGTTACCACGATAACTTAAGAAAGGCATGTTGGATTTGAATGTAACTTGGGTGAAGTATGTATTATATGGCACCAATGAACTGAATAGATTTTTTAGTTGAAAGGTCAAAGGTCACGAGGAGTGATAGATGTCTGATTTGGGCTCCATACTTAGTGTCTTAAAGTTTACCACAATAACATGAGAACGGCTTATCGGATATTGATGTAACTTGGGTGAAGTAAGTGTTATAATGTACCAATGAACTGATCATAGTTTGGGGTTTAAGGGTCAAAGGTCAAAGGTCACGAGGACCCATTCTTGATATCTTTACCACGATAACTTGAGAACGGCTTATCGAATATTGATGTTATTTGGGTAAAGTATGTATTATGGGGCATAGATGAGATTTGGAATCGGACGGGGGTGCGGAGGCATACCCCAGAATTGCTCTAGTTTCTTCTTTGCACTGCACCCCTCCGTACTCCACCCCCTCTCTTCTTGTCTACTCCTTCCCCTTCTCATTCCTGCATCTCCCCTCCCCTCCCTCTCCTCCTCCCCTCCCTCGCTCTCCTCCCCTCTCTTCCCCTCCCCTCCCTCGCTCTCCTCCCCTCTCCTCCCCTCCCCTCCCCTCCCTCTCTTCCTCCCCTCCCCTCCCTCTCCTCCTCTGTGTTATCTATTATCGTTGTACCCTTTGGTGTCAGTCTCATAAATTACTGACAAAACAGCACATAACATGTACACAACCAAACAAGTCTGTTGATGGAATTTCGAGTCAATAGATCACCAGCGACATTTCATAGAGGTCCATTTCACCGACCCAGTGAAGCGTTCAGTCGTAACAGCAACACCTTCACATGTTAATAAATGAAATTGACCTTCTGTTGTATTGGAATTATGTGCAACATACCATCGTGTGATAAATGGGGCAGAGTAAACAGCGTACATGTGGAATGGGTAGGGTTGTTACATGTATGTGTGTGTAGAAGCATCGTTACTCTAGTTTTAATGTATAACTTGTCCTCATAACTTTTTCAGGTTATAATTTTTGAGGGCTCGAGGGGGAACGCTAGTATAATTGACAGGTATTAAACTATACTGAATAGATTCATTGAAAAGGGTGGCTAAGGTCAGAGAGTCACATATTCACATCCACCCTGTAAATAACACCAGTTTTCTTTGTTGTTGTCAATGAAACAGAATTTTATACACTGATTTTATCTGTATGTGTTGGGGCTGGGGGTGGGGACAGGAGGTATGTCATGTAAGGTATAACCACACAAA